>WWET01003109.1:166587-195648 GCA_011038615.1 Limnodynastes dumerilii | reverse complement strand
AGACGGCCGCCCCCCCCCCAGTATCCCCATCATGTGTCCAGCCCCCCCATTATGTTCCAACCCCCCAGTATTCTCAAGATGGCGGTGGCGAGTCCCTTCTCTGTTACCTAGCAACAGTCTGTCCCTGTTGTTAGATAGCAGAGGAGGGACCCCCTGCCCCCATCTACACCTTAACCTCTGCATTCTGGAAGTTCTGAACTTTCTGCAGAGGTAAGGTGCAGAATGTGGAGATGGTGGCAGCAGGTCCCTAATCCGCTGCCATCATCTCCACATTCTGCACCTTACTTCTGCATTCAGGAAGTTCCTGCCACATTCAAGATGGCGGCGAGGGTCCATAGGAAGGACCCCGGCCGCCATCTTAGATGTGGTAGGAACTTCAGTGCAGGCAGGAGGAGAGGGCGACGGGTCCCGATACTGGGAGCTTCCTGCCGCCGCTAAAGGTAAGTAAAAGGGGACTCACAGGGGGAAGGGGGGAATGTGTGTTCTGTTTTTTCTGTCCTTCACCTTTGGGCGAGAACAGTAGCGTCCCAACAGTGTGGACACTACTGCGCATGCATATAGTAAGTTAGTATTACAAATATATTACATATATATTATTACATTTCTGAATACTATTACAAGCTGTCTGCATTACATAAAATATACAGTGACACATACTAACATTATACTCAACATTCAACATTTTGACTCTTCTACAGTTTGACCTATGGACATTTCATACCTGACCCACTACAAGTCCCAGAAAGCTTTGCCAGGTATTATCTATGACAAGGGCTGTCCTCAACAGTGGAGGGGCCTGAGGCAAAGCCTCCTTGCCTCCCATCTCCTTCACACTACCTACAACCAGTGCACGTTCAGAGCATTCACCGCACTGCACATATACAGAACAGCACCTGAACCGTGCATGAGACCACTGCAGCTGATTATAAATAACCAATCAGCTGCTCAGCATTAAGCACGGTTTATAAGCATGTGCAGGTGATAGATACAGAGCCACAGAGCCACGGCCCCCTGCTACAATAGATCAGTCGCGCGCTGTGGGTCTGTATATGCTGCTGCAGGGGAGTACTAGCAGCAGGGGTTGGCCAGAGCCGCTATCCTTGAATATGGACAATGCTTCTGGCTGACCTTCCCTACTATTACTCCCCGGTATCATACACAGAGCCTCGTGCACTACGAATATACTCTAGCAGACGGCCACAGCTCTGTAAATGAAGCTGGGAGGCCCAAGGACTATGTACTTGCTGAGACTCTGTTTCACCTGGAGAGCTACAGATTGGCCGGGTCTGGTGGAATATTTGGGGCCATCCGTAGCAGATCTGACTGTTGTAAGAGGCACAGGAGAGGTTATAGATTATAAACAGTGATTACTCCCTGCAAGAATATGCAGCCAACAAATGTCATTATCACAGAGAACGAGGACTCTCGGAGGCAAGAAAAACACAGGTTACTCCCTATGAGGACCACTTTCAGCCGCTTTCTCCTTACACCTAGATTCTATATAATAATTAAGGAATACGTGTCATCTTCTGTTCTGCAGTAGTAGTAGTAGTAGTAGTAGTAGTAGTAGTAGTAGTAGTAGTGTGATGGAAAAGATATTCTCTGAACAAAAATGTATTTTATTTTTTTAATAAATACCATTATGAACATTTTGCTTCCTGAAAAAGGTAAGAAAGCCACATCCACATTCTAACAGAATGCGGCCTTGTGGGCAAACTATTGTGTGAAACAATAAAATAGCAAACACCGGGGCACATCATACCACAGACTGGCTGGCACCATTGATCCAGCAATAGAAAACACAATATTTTCATAGGGTTGGACGATGCATGGTCTGTCTTGTGAAAATCAGTTACCTGCAAAGTGCTGTGCTAAGGACGCAGTGACAGAGGACTGGTCAGACGCAGGGATCCCGGAGACATCTACCTCCGCAGACAGGGGCTGAAATGCTCCCTATAAGAAAGAAAAAGGAATAAACATCCACATAAACATTAACAAAAAGAGAAAGAAAAGCAGTGTATGAGTGTTCCAAGTAGGGAATAGACACAACATTAAAACATTACTTTTATTACATTGCTTAAAATCAGTATGCAAAAAGTAGAGAAGAAAAAACGTATTAAATGAATTCAATATCGCCCTTCCATCGGCTTAGTATTATGAGAATTGCCAGACCAAATCATTTTCTGCTCACAGTTTAAGTCTCTATATATTGAATATTGCGATAACTTAATATAACTTAACAGTCAGTAACTCCGTATCAGAGCTATGAGGCCAGATTTACTAAGCGGTGGGTTTTGAAAGAGTGGAGACTTTGGCCATAGTAACCAATCAGATTCTAGCTGACATTCTCTAGAATGCAATAGTTAAATAAGATCCAGAATCTGATTGGTTGCTATGGGCAAATTCTCCACTCTTTCAAAACCCACCACTTAGTAAATCTGGACCATAGAGTCGCTCTGATAAAGCCTTTTCACGCGGGGCTCACAATCCCCATAGTATTTATAATGCCCCAATTTATAGGAGTTCTCCTTATTATTACATAGAGAGCTGGCTATTACCGTAGCTCTCCAGGAACACCACATTTTAGCCTTTTAGTGTTTTTAATTAGTGTGCTTTTCTAGGTCAATTCTATTCCCTGCCCATTTAGGGTTTATAATCCCAAACGTATTCTTAGGCTTCAAGCTTTATTGCTGGTGTTAGACCGTACTGCTGATCGTTATATAGCAATTACTTGTGGTATGTGCAATGACTGGACAAGCTTTAAAAGGAGGTCGCTGCTGTTCTTTTATTTTAACCCAATTCAAAACCAGATGACAAAATTGCAAATTTACCCAAAAATTTCTGAGGCTGAAAGAAACACGTAGAAAATATACCTTAAAATGATTGTAAAAAGTGGTACTTGACTTGATTCCATAGTGGGTAATGGGTACTCCCCAAAAAAAGGATGAAAGAATCAGCAGAAGGGATATAACAGTACCTGGGACGTGCTGGCGTCAGGTTGATGAGAGACGTTGGCCAGGGCGACAGCAGACTCTGAACAAGCAACAACGCTGCTGTCATTCAAGCTCACCAGAGTCAAGTCTGGTTCCTCCATTATCCCATGAGCAGACTCTGAAGCCTAACACACAAATAGAGACCATTATATAACAGAGGATGGAGGCACAGGATATGTAGCATGGTCACTGTCCATGGTTGTGCAGAATCAAGCAAAGGACGTATTCTGACGAGATCATTCCAGGGAATTTTAATTATTATGTTCTGGAATTTTACATGTAACGCTTAGTTTTTTCCTTACATTACTCACCCAGGTATAGCCAGAGCTTTGTAAAGAGCCGGCAGAAGACCCTATAGTCTGACTAGACCGAAAAAGCACTGAGGACCCACATGATTTATCCTCCGACCTCTGGCTTGGATTTGATGACCCCGGAGCGCTTGCCGTGATGGTGTTAGAATAGGAGTTGTATCCAGTGCTCTCCTCATGGCTCTGTGGATTATGATCGATGGTGGCAGGGTTTTCCTCTTCGTGAACAACAGGCAGCTCTGCAAAATGAACACTTAATCCACTGGCTTTCTCAGAGAGATCGAGGATCGGATGCTCGGACAATTCAGAGTCATTTGCAGCTTGGACGGCTATCAGTTCATGGAAAGAGCCAATGTCTTCTGTTACACTTTGCATTAGAGAGAGCTTTGAAGAGTTCAGAATGGCCTCATGGGATAAGAAGGAGCCCTGTTGTAATAAGGAGGAGCCATGTTGTAATAAGGAGGAGCCATGTTGTAATAAGGAGGAGCCATGTTGTATGGGTCTGCTGGAGAGGACACTGTCCAGTCTATGAGACGTGTCATGCTGACTGCTTAGATCAGGTTCGTTTAAGGTGGTTTCAGGGTGTAATGGAAGAAATGAGCCAGAAGAAGAATCTTTAAAATGAAGAATGATTTTTTAATAAACAAGGAAGCCATGAGTTTAAAACGTTATAACAGTGTTTTTAAACATTAAACCTGTGTTTGTGTATTTATTTATATATTTCTTTGCGGCACTACAGGTTGTGGTGCATTGTCTGGTGTCCAAAAGACACAATGATTAATATGTCTATTTGTGACTTATTTTAAACCCACTACACACAGTCTGAGGGTCGCAAGAGCACTAATGCTATAAGCACTAGGACTGATCGGGCCCGGGAGGGGAGACCCAAGATGTTATTTTGTGATTGGCTGAACCTTAATATAAAACTCATTTATACCACGCGAGTACAATACAGTTACACAGACACACAATATGAGCACAATACAGTCACACAGTTACACAATGCAAGCACAATACAGTCACACAGGTACACAATACAGTCACACAACACAGTCACACAGGTACACAATACAGGTACACAATACAGTCACACAATACAGTCACACAGGTACACAATACAGTCACACAATACAGTCACACAACACAGTCACACAGGTACACAATACAGGTACACAATACAGTCACACAATACAGTCACACAGGTACACAATACAGTCACACAATACAGTAATACAGTCACACAGGTACACAATACAGTCACACAGGTACACAATACAGTCACACAGGTACACAATACAGTCACACAGGTACACAATACAGTCACACAGGTACACAATACAGTCACACAGGTACACAATACAGTCACACAGGTACACAATACAGTCACACAGGTACACAATACAGTCACACAGGTACACAATACAGTCACACAGGTACACAATACAGTCACACAGGTACACAATACAGTCACACAGGTACACAATACAGTCACACAGGTACACAATACAGTCACACAGGTACACAATACAGTCACACAGGTACACAATACAGTCACACAGGTACACAATACAGTCACACAGGTACACAATACAGTCACACAGGTACACAATACAGTCACACAGGTACACAATACAGTCACACAGGTACACAATACAGTCACACAGGTACACAATACAGTCACACAGGTACACAATACAGTCACACAGGTACACAATACAGTCACACAGGTACACAATACAGTCACACAGGTACACAATACAGTCACACAGGTACACAATACAGTCACACAGGTACACAATACAGTCACACAGGTACACAATACAGTCACACAGGTACACAATACAGTCACACAGGTACACAATACAGTCACACAGGTACACAATACAGTCACACAGGTACACAATACAGTCACACAGGTACACAATACAGTCACACAGGTACACAATACAGTCACACAGGTACACAATACAGTCACACAGGTACACAATACAGTCACACAGGTACACAATACAGTCACACAGGTACACAATACAGTCACACAGGTACACAATACAGTCACACAGGTACACAATACAGTCACACAGGTACACAATACAGTCACACAGGTACACAATACAGTCACACAGGTACACAATACAGTCACACAGGTACACAATACAGTCACACAGGTACACAATACAGTCACACAGGTACACAATACAGTCACACAGGTACACAATACAGTCACACAGGTACACAATACAGTCACACAGGTACACAATACAGTCACACAGGTACACAATACAGTCACACAGGTACACAATACAGTCACACAGGTACACAATACAGTCACACAGGTACACAATACAGTCACACAGGTACACAATACAGTCACACAGGTACACAATACAGTCACACAGGTACACAATACAGTCACACAGGTACACAATACAGTCACACAGGTACACAATACAGTCACACAGGTACACAATACAGTCACACAGGTACACAATACAGTCACACAGGTACACAATACAGTCACACAGGTACACAATACAGTCACACAGGTACACAATACAGTCACACAGGTACACAATACAGTCACACAGGTACACAATACAGTCACACAGGTACACAATACAGTCACACAGGTACACAATACAGTCACACAGGTACACAATACAGTCACACAGGTACACAATACAGTCACACAGGTACACAATACAGTCACACAGGTACACAATACAGTCACACAGGTACACAATACAGTCACACAGGTACACAATACAGTCACACAGGTACACAATACAGTCACACAGGTACACAATACAGTCACACAGGTACACAATACAGTCACACAGGTACACAATACAGTCACACAGGTACACAATACAGTCACACAGGTACACAATACAGTCACACAGGTACACAATACAGTCACACAGGTACACAATACAGTCACACAGGTACACAATACAGTCACACAGGTACACAATACAGTCACACAGGTACACAATACAGTCACACAGGTACACAATACAGTCACACAGGTACACAATACAGTCACACAGGTACACAATACAGTCACACAGGTACACAATACAGTCACACAGGTACACAATACAGTCACACAGGTACACAATACAGTCACACAGGTACACAATACAGTCACACAGGTACACAATACAGTCACACAGGTACACAATACAGTCACACAGGTACACAATACAGTCACACAGGTACACAATACAGTCACACAGGTACACAATACAGTCACACAGGTACACAATACAGTCACACAGGTACACAATACAGTCACACAGGTACACAATACAGTCACACAGGTACACAATACAGTCACACAGGTACACAATACAGTCACACAGGTACACAATACAGTCACACAGGTACACAATACAGTCACACAGGTACACAATACAGTCACACAGGTACACAATACAGTCACACAGGTACACAATACAGTCACACAGGTACACAATACAGTCACACAGGTACACAATACAGTCACACAGGTACACAATACAGTCACACAGGTACACAATACAGTCACACAGGTACACAATACAGTCACACAGGTACACAATACAGTCACACAGGTACACAATACAGTCACACAGGTACACAATACAGTCACACAGGTACACAATACAGTCACACAGGTACACAATACAGTCACACAGGTACACAATACAGTCACACAGGTACACAATACAGTCACACAGGTACACAATACAGTCACACAGGTACACAATACAGTCACACAGGTACACAATACAGTCACACAGGTACACAATACAGTCACACAGGTACACAATACAGTCACACAGGTACACAATACAGTCACACAGGTACACAATACAGTCACACAGGTACACAATACAGTCACACAGGTACACAATACAGTCACACAGGTACACAATACAGTCACACAGGTACACAATACAGTCACACAGGTACACAATACAGTCACACAGGTACACAATACAGTCACACAGGTACACAATACAGTCACACAGGTACACAATACAGTCACACAGGTACACAATACAGTCACACAGGTACACAATACAGTCACACAGGTACACAATACAGTCACACAGGTACACAATACAGTCACACAGGTACACAATACAGTCACACAGGTACACAATACAGTCACACAGGTACACAATACAGTCACACAGGTACACAATACAGTCACACAGGTACACAATACAGTCACACAGGTACACAATACAGTCACACAGGTACACAATACAGTCACACAGGTACACAATACAGTCACACAGGTACACAATACAGTCACACAGGTACACAATACAGTCACACAGGTACACAATACAGTCACACAGGTACACAATACAGTCACACAGGTACACAATACAGTCACACAGGTACACAATACAGTCACACAGGTACACAATACAGTCACACAGGTACACAATACAGTCACACAGGTACACAATACAGTCACACAGGTACACAATACAGTCACACAGGTACACAATACAGTCACACAGGTACACAATACAGTCACACAGGTACACAATACAGTCACACAGGTACACAATACAGTCACACAGGTACACAATACAGTCACACAGGTACACAATACAGTCACACAGGTACACAATACAGTCACACAGGTACACAATACAGTCACACAGGTACACAATACAGTCACACAGGTACACAATACAGTCACACAGGTACACAATACAGTCACACAGGTACACAATACAGTCACACAGGTACACAATACAGTCACACAGGTACACAATACAGTCACACAGGTACACAATACAGTCACACAGGTACACAATACAGTCACACAGGTACACAATACAGTCACACAGGTACACAATACAGTCACACAGGTACACAATACAGTCACACAGGTACACAATACAGTCACACAGGTACACAATACAGTCACACAGGTACACAATACAGTCACACAGGTACACAATACAGTCACACAGGTACACAATACAGTCACACAGGTACACAATACAGTCACACAGGTACACAATACAGTCACACAGGTACACAATACAGTCACACAGGTACACAATACAGTCACACAGGTACACAATACAGTCACACAGGTACACAATACAGTCACACAGGTACACAATACAGTCACACAGGTACACAATACAGTCACACAGGTACACAATACAGTCACACAGGTACACAATACAGTCACACAGGTACACAATACAGTCACACAGGTACACAATACAGTCACACAGGTACACAATACAGTCACACAGGTACACAATACAGTCACACAGGTACACAATACAGTCACACAGGTACACAATACAGTCACACAGGTACACAATACAGTCACACAGGTACACAATACAGTCACACAGGTACACAATACAGTCACACAGGTACACAATACAGTCACACAGGTACACAATACAGTCACACAGGTACACAATACAGTCACACAGGTACACAATACAGTCACACAGGTACACAATACAGTCACACAGGTACACAATACAGTCACACAGGTACACAATACAGTCACACAGGTACACAATACAGTCACACAGGTACACAATACAGTCACACAGGTACACAATACAGTCACACAGGTACACAATACAGTCACACAGGTACACAATACAGTCACACAGGTACACAATACAGTCACACAGGTACACAATACAGTCACACAGGTACACAATACAGTCACACAGGTACACAATACAGTCACACAGGTACACAATACAGTCACACAGGTACACAATACAGTCACACAGGTACACAATACAGTCACACAGGTACACAATACAGTCACACAGGTACACAATACAGTCACACAGGTACACAATACAGTCACACAGGTACACAATACAGTCACACAGGTACACAATACAGTCACACAGGTACACAATACAGTCACACAGGTACACAATACAGTCACACAGGTACACAATACAGTCACACAGGTACACAATACAGTCACACAGGTACACAATACAGTCACACAGGTACACAATACAGTCACACAGGTACACAATACAGTCACACAGGTACACAATACAGTCACACAGGTACACAATACAGTCACACAGGTACACAATACAGTCACACAGGTACACAATACAGTCACACAGGTACACAATACAGTCACACAGGTACACAATACAGTCACACAGGTACACAATACAGTCACACAGGTACACAATACAGTCACACAGGTACACAATACAGTCACACAGGTACACAATACAGTCACACAGGTACACAATACAGTCACACAGGTACACAATACAGTCACACAGGTACACAATACAGTCACACAGGTACACAATACAGTCACACAGGTACACAATACAGTCACACAGGTACACAATACAGTCACACAGGTACACAATACAGTCACACAGGTACACAATACAGTCACACAGGTACACAATACAGTCACACAGGTACACAATACAGTCACACAGGTACACAATACAGTCACACAGGTACACAATACAGTCACACAGGTACACAATACAGTCACACAGGTACACAATACAGTCACACAGGTACACAATACAGTCACACAGGTACACAATACAGTCACACAGGTACACAATACAGTCACACAGGTACACAATACAGTCACACAGGTACACAATACAGTCACACAGGTACACAATACAGTCACACAGGTACACAATACAGTCACACAGGTACACAATACAGTCACACAGGTACACAATACAGTCACACAGGTACACAATACAGTCACACAGGTACACAATACAGTCACACAGGTACACAATACAGTCACACAGGTACACAATACAGTCACACAGGTACACAATACAGTCACACAGGTACACAATACAGTCACACAGGTACACAATACAGTCACACAGGTACACAATACAGTCACACAGGTACACAATACAGTCACACAGGTACACAATACAGTCACACAGGTACACAATACAGTCACACAGGTACACAATACAGTCACACAGGTACACAATACAGTCACACAGGTACACAATACAGTCACACAGGTACACAATACAGTCACACAGGTACACAATACAGTCACACAGGTACACAATACAGTCACACAGGTACACAATACAGTCACACAGGTACACAATACAGTCACACAGGTACACAATACAGTCACACAGGTACACAATACAGTCACACAGGTACACAATACAGTCACACAGGTACACAATACAGTCACACAGGTACACAATACAGTCACACAGGTACACAATACAGTCACACAGGTACACAATACAGTCACACAGGTACACAATACAGTCACACAGGTACACAATACAGTCACACAGGTACACAATACAGTCACACAGGTACACAATACAGTCACACAGGTACACAATACAGTCACACAGGTACACAATACAGTCACACAGGTACACAATACAGTCACACAGGTACACAATACAGTCACACAGGTACACAATACAGTCACACAGGTACACAATACAGTCACACAGGTACACAATACAGTCACACAGGTACACAATACAGTCACACAGGTACACAATACAGTCACACAGGTACACAATACAGTCACACAGGTACACAATACAGTCACACAGGTACACAATACAGTCACACAGGTACACAATACAGTCACACAGGTACACAATACAGTCACACAGGTACACAATACAGTCACACAGGTACACAATACAGTCACACAGGTACACAATACAGTCACACAGGTACACAATACAGTCACACAGGTACACAATACAGTCACACAGGTACACAATACAGTCACACAGGTACACAATACAGTCACACAGGTACACAATACAGTCACACAGGTACACAATACAGTCACACAGGTACACAATACAGTCACACAGGTACACCGGGCCAACACAGTAGGTGAGAGATCAGGGGTGGATAGGTAGATTTGCGTATCATCTGCATAGAGATGATACTGAAATCCAAATGACTTTATTAGCTCTCCGAGGGAAGTTGTAGAAATAGAGAAGAGCAATGGACCCAACACTGAGCCTTGCGGTACTCCAACAGATAGAGGAAGAGCAGGGTATATAAGGATCCTTATATTTACCCCAAGCATGATTAAACAGTTCGACTGCGTTATCCTCTACCACCTCAGATGGGAGGTTTTTCCGCTTATCAGCCACCCTTTCAGTGAAGTCCCTTTTCCCCTGAACCTACCAGCCCTCCAGATTATAAACATGTCCTCATGTTCTAACACATCTTCTCCTTACTGGATGAACTGTGGGGGCCACATTTACTAAGCTGCAGGTTTGGAAAAGTGGCGATGTTGCCCATAGCAACCAATCAGATTCTAGCTGACATTCTTTAGTAGGGAATAGGAAAGGGAGAGCTAGTAACTGATTGGTTGCTATGGGCAACATTGTCACTTTTCCAAACTAGCAGCTTAGTAAATCTGGACCTGGAGGTTCTAGTCAAGGACATTTCCACATAACTTTACAGGTGCTTCAAAAAGGACAATACATGGTGTGATTATGTGACTGGTTCCATTGCTGCAGACACTTACAGTGAAAACTCAAGTTTCTTTCTATTGAAGTACTGAGCTCCTTGGTGTATTTGTCAATGATCTGCTGGATGAGGCTGGGGCTCCCAGCTGGATTCAGGTAATTATGCCACCTCGGGTCAGGACGTGATGTAGTGCTTGTAGCTGCTGCTGGGCTCTCTATCCCCTCCGCAATGACAGAATAGTTACACCTCTGGAGATCAGACAGAGCATCTGGAAAGAAAAGCAAATCCCACTGGATTATATACAAGGTGAAAGCAATAGGTCTGTCCCCCTGTGCAACTGTGACGTCTGTGTGCAGAATGCGGGTTAGCGTCAGAATTCTCTGCCAGCTGGAGATATTGTGGCTGAACACTCCGTTTATAATCACTCCAGCAAAACAAATCACATTTCTTTCTATTGTGAATCAAGTTTTTCTTTACAGACAGTAATCGGTCCGTTCAGCACTATCTTCATTTTCCCACTTCCCTCTGTAGCGAGGCTGGACAGAAAGTAAGCGATATGTAATCACAAACCAGAGTTTGCAGGACTTGAGTCGGTCTTCTCGCTGGTGAGGAAACTGCCGGTGGATATGGTTGTTGTGGACAAGGCTTCTGGGCTGCTTCCAGGAGCTGTTCTTCCCTGTATAGAAAGACAGACAGAGCTGTAACCACACAACCGATACAGAACACCGAACAGGCTTCTGCTACTACCCGAGCTCAGATCAAGTGTAGAGACCGCCATGGCTTAGTCCAGGTGAGTGTGAAGATCATCATAGCTCAAGTCAAACGGCACAAAGACATGCCAATAAATCTCAGACTGGTATAACACACACACACACACACACACACACGACAACACACACACACACAATGACAAAACACAAACACGCGCACACACACACACACACACAATGACAAAACACAAACGCGCGCGCACACACACACACACACAATGACAAACACACACACACACACACACAATGACAAAACAACACATACACACACACACACAAAGACAAAACAACACATACACACACAATGACAAAACAACACATACACACACGACAAAACATCACACACAACCTCAGCTCAGATCAAGTGTAGAGACCGCCACGGTTTAGTCTTGGGGAGTGTAAAGATCATCACAGCAAATAAAAATACATTCAAATCACAAACAAGTACGACAAAACATCACACACACACACATATACATACATATATATATATATGACACAACAACACACCCACACAGGAACACACAAGACCGGCCTAACAAAACATCACACACCCACAGACCGATATGACACTACATCACACCCACACAAGAACACACAGATCAGCATAACAAAACATCACACACACAGAGTATTGCTTCCCCGGTCTTGAGCGATCATGCCCCAGCCTCGCTGGTCATCAGATTTGGCTATTTTTCATCACAGATCATCGTTCAGATTAGAGAAAATGACCTCAGAAAACATAACCAGTTATATAGAATGAGCTTTTCTTACAGGACTTACCAGCCACGTTCCATCCTCCTCCTCTGTGTGCTTCAGAGACACGCTTCCGTTCTGGCCCAGACTATAGGGTTGGTCTGAATAAAAAACACAAAGTAAAGCTCTACTGTAAGTCTTTTAAGTTGCAGAAGTAACACTTAAGGCTTATACTATATACACAGAAATATTATGTACTAGGAGAAAAGCGCAAGAAAGATCAAATATAATACTGGCAAATTTGAGAGGAGAACAAATACGCATTGTGACTATAGTCCAGTAATCAAGATCATCGCGTATTTCATTCTAACACCGACACAATGGACCTGATTCAGAGACTGAAAGTGAGAGGAAAGTTACTCCTGGGCTAAACCAAGTTGATTGCAGGGGGAGTCAAGTTAATTGTATTCTTTGCATGCAGGAATATATCTTTGGATTGGTTACTGCACAGATAGTGACCAGTGTTACTTTTTCACTACTATTGAGACTTGGGATAGGAAATCACCTCTAAGCTTTAATATTGCATGCAACAGATGAAATATGACTCCCCTGTAATCAACATGGTTTAGCCCAGGAGTAACTTTCCTCCCTTATTTTCAAACTCTGAATCCGGTCCAATATGTTTATATGTAGCAGAAGCATTTTACTACCATATATTGCTATACAGGTAACACTGGATAAGTGAAAGTACACAAGTTATTTTCTATACTTCTCAAACTAAAAAATTAGATTTAAGTTGTTTTTTTTTTGTTTTCTTTAAAAGAATCAAATACAAAATCCTTTTGCCAACATACAAAACCATTAATGAGACTGCACCTACATACATATCCTCACTCATCTCAACATATATCCCGACTCACTCTCTCAGATCCTCACAGGACATACAGCTCTCCTCTGCTTTACACAAAAGCTCTAATTCCAGGTCACAGGACTTCTCCCGGGCTGCACCCACTCTCTGGAATAACCTTCTCCGCCCATTAAGACTATCATCTATTCTCCAAACTTTCAATCAAATTCCTCAACCTCCTTCTTAACATCTGTCTACCCCTATTTACAACTACGCTGCTACCCAGCCAGTAGATTAAAAACATATAATAGCAGATGAACACATAACATACACAACCGTCTCCATGTAGAGCTTGCAGTTTCACAGTGCTTATACCACGGGTCGGGCTGAAAGCGGTGACAAAGGCATAGCGTGCAACTGGAAATCAGGTAAACGCAATCATACCGTATGTAATTTGGCACATTTCGGAACGCCGTTTCGCATGACCCTTCAGTTAAAGATGTTATAGCTCGACATGGAGTACAACTCAGCTCTTTTGTTTTGCCTTTTTAGTTAATGCGCAATTTTGAATACTCCTAAACGCGGCAGTTTACAATGCGCTACGTGTTCACAGATTTGCCCGATCCTAGCAAAACCTCCCATCTCCATTAACATAATGAAAGAGTCACAAGTATGGACTCAAAAAAGTGTGAGGTAAGCAGGGCTTCATAAAAAAACATCAGAGGTTAAATCTACCTAGCATCATCCTAAACTCCAAACACTCCTCACCTAACAATTTATTTCATTATAAGTAATAAGTAGGACTAACGCTTAACATTTACTTATTCTTAATTGCAATTTCATCTATCTTAATGTCCATTTGGTGTGTCTTAATGTTTACACTATACATATATTCAGATGTATAGGAATAATAAGCATTGAAAAGTAGTTTTATGGAAATATGTAAAATAAATAATATCAAAGCCCGAGAACTTTGGATTGATAGCACTGGAAAGCAGTAAAACATGGCTGATTAAGAGATCCTAATACATAGTAAAGTCTCACAGTGTTCATATAATAATAAGAAAGAATCAAGCGGTTTTCATTGAAACTTTAAAGTAATAAAAACGGTTTAAAGTGAAATGTTTTTTTCCGGTTTTTAAATAAACCAGGCTTTTTTTTTCAGCCCTGGAAGTAAGAACACAGAATGAGGGAGTACTGTACCTGAGCCACTCTGATCCCGCGATGCCTCTAGAGACAGCATCTCTCTCCAGGATAACCTACTGCTGCTCTGGTTCACGCTGTCATTACCACTGTGGTCTTTGCTACTACTGGATAACCTTGACAGGTCCAGGCCTCCGGCCGTGGAGTCACCGCTTCTCTTACTGATGTCAGGGGCAACGCTCACAGGTTCTTGTCTTCCAGATCTGTCATTTAGGTCTAAATGAGTTTGGGCAAAAAGAGCCTATTTATTGGGAAGTCCTACATAGAATGAGGCCAGAATGGTCAGGGATAACCAGATAGAAGCTATGAATCTACTCATTTAGAACAGCAGATGAAAGCAAGTAGCCAAAAAAACAAATCTTATAAGAGACCATGTACCTGGAGCGGTTTCCTTGGTCTCTGCTAATCCTGCGCTAGAACGTCGCCCACTAGTGGACGTCTCCAGTTCCATAATGGCGCTCAGCTCATGTTGCTCTAATAATGGCCCTAATTTGGTTTTTGTAACAGGAGGCTTTGAGGGTCTCCATCTCTGCTCCCTTCCTGGAGGTCTCATCAGCCCACTCAACTCTTTGCCTAGAAAGAAAGAATAATATTAGTCATATACCAGCAACACGTGCACAAGATACACAAACCACTGAAGTCTTCAATTACATTATACAATGCATTAGGTGCATGATACACTGAACAATGGATCCCGTGCCCTGCTCTACTCAAGCTGAAGCAGTGCATGTAGTAGTACACAATCTATACAAACATGCGATATCCAATTCTGGCTTGAAGAGCTGTAGGTAAAATTTAAGACCTCCCATAGACGTTGAACGTATCTGCTGGCTCCTTCAGCAGAATTGAATACCCCCCCATAGAGTTTAAAGGCACCCTGCGTGTGTTAATTAGTTTTACAATATTTTGGAGCAATTTATTTTACAACTGGCAGTTAGAACCATTAAACTTTTCGACCAGATTATACTAATATTCTGATTGGTCCAAAGTTAATGCAGTTATCTCAGCATTGATTCCAGCCCTACCATAAAAAATGGGAAGGAGAAGAGAGAGGATGAGGAGAGAAGCACCAGGAGAGGAAAAGAGAAAGGAAGGTAGGTAGAGGAGGAGAAGAGAAAGGAGGAAGGTAGAGGAGGAGAAGAGAAAGAAGGAAGATAGAGGAGGAGAAGAGAAAGAAGGAAGGTAGAGGAGGAGAAGAGAAAGAAGGAAGGTAGAGGAGGAGAAGAGAAAGGAGGAAGGAAGAGGAGGAGAAGAGAAAGGAGGAAGGAAGAGGAGGAGAAGAGAAAGGAGGAAGAGGAGGAAGGAGGAGTAGTTCAGGTGACTTCTCATATCTCAACTATGCCTAATGTTGCAATGGGACCACTTACCAAAAGCCATATCTACATCATCTGGTTTGTCTTCCAATGCTTTCAGCAGTGTAGACATTAAACTGTAACGTTCGTTCTTAGGAAGCTGCCGTAAGTCTGTGGGACAAGTCCTTTCTTTTGGCTTAAAAAATAAAACAAGTAAAAATTACATCCATAAAACAGACCTCAATAAGCTGCCATCGTCACATGCAGTGATCGCGTTAACGTCTCTGTGTGGGCGTCTATGATGCCTGAGAAAGCTCAGGCACGCTTTTATATTTGTCCCATGCGTATTGCTACGCATAGCACTTTCTGCAGTCTCTCTCTCTCCCTCCGGCAATTCACAAATCCTTCGCTGACGGGCTGTCAGTGAAGGCTGTGAGTTGTCCGCTGCAGAGAGAGAGACAGGAAGTCTCCAGCTATGCAACTACGATGAGTCATCCACACTGTGACTTCCCCCTCACAGCGTGTCATGTGACCTCCCGGCTGCAGACACCTGACATCTTCTTTCACAACCAGATCTTAAGGTAAGCATTGTGGGTATTTTCTTGAGTTTATTACTATAACCATTTTAAACTTAACTTTTAAGGGAGGGTGAGTTGGGTGGAATTGATAGGTTAAAAATTATTTTCTATGATCAATTGGCTTACCGTGTAACTTCAAATAAATCACTCGCTTATTTGCACCAAAACAGCCTCCTTGAGTGCCTTACCTTTCTTTGAACTTATACATTACTATTTGAAAGAGCACCTGGAACAGGTTTATTATTGATAAGTTGGAGTGCCGGTATCCTTTCTATCTATATCTATATATAGGCACTTCAATATTTAATAATCCTAAATGATTCATATCTTCCCCCTCTCCCTCGCTCGGAGATTATTAGAGTAAAGCACGAGGAGTCTACGGCTTCCAACGTTTTCAGTTTTAATGATAAAAGTTTTTTCATTAATACTGAAACGCCGGAAGCCCTGAATTCCTAGCACTTTACGCTAATAACTCCCAGTACCGCTCTTTGGGGTATATTTACAAAGGGCGTTTTTTGCTGTGAAATTCAATTCACAGTGTATCGCCGCGATTTCCTAGCGATTTGCAGCGTGAATTCACCGAATTCACTAAGCTGCGATTTTTAGGCGATTTTTTCAAACTCACACAAGATGCTGTGAGTTTGCAAGGGGTAAATCGCGGTGGTTTTCTATTGAGAAGCACTGCGATTTGTCCTTGAAAAAAATCGCAGCAACTTGCGTGAGTTTAAAAAAAATAAAAGAGTGCAGCATGGTTGAAAGCCTTAGCCATGCTGTGCTGATAGAACTACAAAGCTCAGCATTGCTTAGCCTTGTAGTTCTATCAGCGTCAGAATGGTAAGGCTTCTAACCATGCTGCGCTGTGTGTAGTGTGTAAAAAAAAAAAAATAGTGTGCGCACAAAACATACTGATAGAAAATACAATGTTTTCATGTGTAATAAACCTTTTCCCTAACGAATATTAACCCCTAATGTGTCCACTTACCTCCGGTGGTCCGTGTCCTATACTAAGTGTCATGTAATGTAGTGTGTTTTTTAACACACGGAACACACAGCGCAGCATGGTTAGAAGCCTTACCATGCTGACGCTGATAGAACTACAAGGATAAGCAATGCTGAGCCTTGTAGTTCTATCAGCACAGCATGGCTAAGGCTTTCAACCATGCTGTGGTCGGATTTGACACTCAGAAAAACAAGATTGACGTGTTTTTCTGGCTCGCAGGGTGAATTGCCAGTAACTCGCCTCTAGGCAAGGGCGAATTGCTAAACGGCGAGTTAGTCAAAGCGACCTTTATGAATGCTGTGAGTTGTATGTCTAACATTGAAAAAATCACAGTCCCAATTTTGGGGATGGCGATTTTCCAGAGGCCTAAACTCACGTGAGTTTACCTTTTGTGAATACGGTGATTTCATTCTCACTGCAAACTCACGTGAGTTTAGGCGATTTCTGCAAAATTGCGCTTTGTAAATATACCCCTTTGCGTGTGTGTGTGTGTATATATATATATATATTTGTGTGTGTGTATCCCTCAGACCTCTTATGTACCCTGTCATACAATTTTCAGTTAGATGTGATGTAGAGGAGCATATAATTTGGTAATTAAATAAAATGGTAAAGTGTTATATTATGTCCAAATCTTCGCGGCAGGGAAGCAACCGATCATAGTTATCACTTATAAATGGTGAGTTTGGAACAGCATAGAACACTTTACCATTTAATTTAGTTACCAATAATAATATACTCTTCTTTGGCTAAAAATACTCCTTAAAAATGCTATGTTTTAAAAAAACATGTAGCGCGACCACTGGTCACGTAAATAAAAATCAATGGCCTCTATCACACAGAGTAAACACATCTGTGCATTTTATACCTCTTTGGAGCGGAGCAGGTCTCCCAATGATTTCTGGTGTTGACGCATTTGTTCCTCCAATTCCCTCTGCTTCTGTAGCAGACGCTCCTCTTGGAATTTCTGCTGGGACATTAGAGACACTCGCTTTTTGTCCAGCTGAGCTTGCAACTCCTTGAGCTGATGCTGTTGAGCGTGTATCTCGGCAGAGGAGGAAAGAAGTCTCTCTTGGAATTCGGGAGTGTTGGAGAAATCTCCAGGTGGTGGGAAGTCTCTTTTACTCATGTGTGGTTGGGAAACATTTAATGGGAAATTTTCCAAAGAAAAGTCAAAACTGGGTAGGCCCAAAGAAAGATCTGAGGGAAGCGGGTGGTAGGATGTACCGGATGAGGTATCGTGATCTCCTGGGCTAGAGGAGGAGGAATACTTTTCAGAGATGATCAGAGCATTTTCTGGTCCACCTCGGATTTGATCTGGACTCTGAAGCGGTGCAAAGAACGG
Organism: Limnodynastes dumerilii; assembly: GCA_011038615.1. Taxonomy (NCBI): domain Eukaryota; kingdom Metazoa; phylum Chordata; class Amphibia; order Anura; family Limnodynastidae; genus Limnodynastes; species Limnodynastes dumerilii. Next base: position 176,126 of record WWET01003109.1, on the reverse strand, counting down.
TACCTGGAGACGCCTTTCTCCACTGAAGGATATGTTTGGCGAGGGGACGAGGACAGGACTTTTAGAGTCGTTTGTGAATTTATGGGGGTCAACCACAAATTGTGCAGAGAGATCGCTGACTGATGAAGTAACCGTCTCCATCTGCTCCTGCGATGACCCAACAACCCTGGGACCTATCTGTCCAGGCCACATCAGACCACGTAAATCACTGCTCTGCTGTTGATTCGTCATAGACTGAGAACTATACGGATCGGTCACCTGCAGAGACACGGTCCTACTCTCTCCAGACACAGATGACAAAGTATCACCATTGTTACTTCCCAATGTTTGCGGTTTTGGACTTCGCATAGTGTCCATGTTCTCCTGATCATTACTGGTCATTTCCTGGTGAGAGGTTGATAAATGAGGATACCGCTTCTTCAGTAACGTTTGATATTCTTGCAAGCGTTTTCGTGCCTCATCTACCGACTGCTTATGTTGCCTAAATCCCAAAAATAGAAATGCAATGTTACACATGATGCAGAAGGTCGCATGAAGGAGAATTACACAAGATAATACATGAATTACCTGTTCTGCTGTAACAAGCGCTGCTGGTAATCCCGAATCAGCTGAATATGTAGATTCTCAGTAGATGCATTCAACTCCGAAACCTGCGTCGCCAACTAACATAGGAAAACAGGAGATAAATCTAGTTTCTTCTCCAACTGACGGAGCATAACATTGGTTACAAATCACCGAGGATGAGCAATAAACATTGCAAGTAATGTAAACACGCAGGAGCACAGACACAACAATTTTAAAGAATTAAGAGGCTCTATAAGCACCCAAAGTGCAAAAGTATCACAGAACAGATGTGACTTTTGGTATTTCCCCGTTGAACATAACGGAAGAAATATATGAATGTAATGTAATGTATGAATATAATAATATTACATATTACCATAATATTGTAAACATACGCTGGACTCTTTAGAAAATGCAGAGTAGAGCTGGGTACACACTATCCGTTCTTTTTCATGATGCAATTTCTTTAAAAGATTTTACTTAGAACTTAAAGTAACGATCAACATCCGTACACACTACACTAAAACTATGGCAGATCTGCATCCGAACAACCTACCCCCAACCTATCAGACAATCCAGCACCCTCCAATCCTTCAAACGGTCCTTTAAATCCCACTTCTTCAGGCTAGCCTACCCTTCCTTCACATAAGCTTACCTGCCCTCCCCATCTTTATCCCTGTATCTCGTTTGTTCACCCTCTCTTAGCATGTCAGCTGTTATGATCGGGGTCCTCTCCCCTCCTCTCACCACCCCCCCCTCCACCTTGTCCTCATTAATTCCCACTTTACCTCTCTACTGTTCACCTCTCCTTACTCATCTGCTCCTACACACACCTCCTGCATCTTTATCTTCCATACATATTGTTCTGCTATTTTTGTAGTGTATTTTATTTTTGCATTGTACTTGTATTGTATTCATTATTCTAGGATTTTATACCCTCTTAATTATGGCATTGTATTCCTTATTCTAGGATTTTATACCCTGTTAATTATTGTATTGTATATGTAACTACTGGCTTTCCTATTGCCTCTATACAGTGCTGCGGATACCGTGTGGCGGCTTATAAATAAACGTTAATAATATCGTGATTTTTTTTCTCCCATAACCCCCTGCTCCAACTAAAATTTGAATATAAGAGAAAAAATAAAAAAATAAAAAATCACCTAATATAAGGTAAGATCCTCATAAACACCATACTATTCTAACGACATGGTGACATTGTTTGATCGCTAAAATTATACTGCTTAAAAGATGCAAACATCTTGTACTTTACAAAACGATAATCATCCTTGATTTATATAGGGACAATTACCGCAGAACAGGTGAGAAAACCTGTCTCACATCAGCATCAGCCGTGATCGCTGCAGAGCACTTACACAAAGTATCTCCAAACTCTTGTTTACCGCGTGATTGGAACAATTACAAGATAGAAGCAGCTGTAGTGTGTAGACCGCTTACATCACCAGCGACTGACAATACTTGCATTCTCTTTTAAGCTCCGTGTCTGTTTATTTTTCCCCAATATGAATATTTTTACCTATTTAAAGTGAAATAGCTCTTACTTAAATGGAAGCTTGCACTAGCTTAACCCTTTTACTTCCAAAAAGGCTTTGGAAGCAACAGGCTTAAGTAAGTGCAAGCTTCCATTTAAGTAAGAGCTATTTCACAGGTCTGTCCAGTAACCAACAGCAACAACTGTTTGCTTGTGATATATAGTTTATTCGTTACTATGTGTTTTTTTAGACACTTTGGTGAAGTGGAGTAAAATATATAACCTCCAAAATGATTGTAAATTCGGCTGAATATTTAGCCCCAGGTCTCAAACATTCCTGATATGATCATGTGACAGTGTATTATATTTATACTTTCTCAATTTTCACTTTTTTTGCAGTGTATATATGATATTGTATATTATGGTAATGCCAATCAGTTAAGTGGAGACAATAAAAGCGGTGATCCCATTGGTAACATGATATAAACAAGCAAATAGCGATGATTTTCTATCTTATTTCCCATGCAGTTGTGAAATTCCCAAAAAAAATTCCTAATTTTATAGCTGCAAAGTCACCGGGGCGTATTCAGAGATTGTTTTTTTTTTAAAGTACACAATTATACGCACGGCCAGAGCAAGGAAACACCCACCAACAACCCTGACACTCCCCTCTCCTGAACATGCGCTCTGTGACTTAGACTTGAGTCCATTGACCACGCTGATCTTTACGTGTGTACTTACGTGCGTATACGTGCTCCGTCCATGCGATTCTTGATAACCGTTCCTCCATGCGTTTATTTAAATGCCCCCCCCCCACTTTTATGTAAATTTGCCCGTGCGTCTGATTTCTGTGCGTATGTCCCCAAGTGCGATTCACAAGTACGCTTCCGTGCGTATAGACAACAAACTACGTACATTAAATTACTACGCATGCGCAGTTGATCCGATCCTAAAAATACGCACAGAACTTCCCTCAAAAATGGATCTCTGAATACGGCCCACCTTGAGGAAGACAGACAGAGTACACACTATAGAGGTGCATAACATTCTCTGAAAAGAATTTTCAGGTTTAAGCAGAATAAATGAACAAAATAAAATGTACAATTCTTTTGGGCAGATTTACCATCAAACCTACAAAAGGCATTACAGATAGAGGCTATTAAAACACTGCAAATGACAGACACAGATAAAAAAAGGAAAGGTGTGTTTTCTGTAACATGGGAGTCATAGGTCAACACACACACAAACATGTGACGGTTTACTCACCCTTTAAGGGATCATGTTCAGCTCTCATTATTTCAATAAGGGAGTTTTCCAGTGAGTGCATATTCAAACTGTCATACATCCTGCTCCGATCCTGAGAGAGAACAACGAGAGACCTGTGTTAAGGTTGTGTCCGGTGTCTTTACAAGCAGTCAGCAACCGTTTTACTTTTACTAAGCGGCCTTTGAGCTGATGAGGACATGCAGTGATGCCTACGGTTATATAACAGATATACCTGAACTGCTCTATATCTGTAAATACAGGAAAAGTATGTGTGCAAAGATAAACCTTATCTGGTATCCTTGGCAAGAGTTTTTTTTTTTTTTTTATTACTTTCTCGCTTTTTATTGAGGTACAAATGGTTATAAAACATTTAGAATATAAGATTACATATTATAATGTATTAGTAAATATAGCTTACAAAAAAAAATCACCACCATTTTTTTTTTTTATTGTGGTCTATGGAGGCCCTGATTCTAAGCCTCCTGGGTCAAAAGGAGCCATGATGAAACAGTGTGGTTAACATTAACCATGACAAATAATAGAGAACATACTGAAAACACCTTATGAAAGGACCTAGTTATGGAGAGAGGAGAGAGAAACACACACACACACTCTTTGGTGAGAATTTGCTTGTGGTTCCCTTCAAATAGTTGCAATAAAAAAAACATGGTTGCATAAGAAATCCCTCACAAGACTTTGTAGCATCTACCTAGCAGCACCTCTTCCATTTATATATACACTTGCACACATTACAAATATTTGAATTGTGTCTTGTGTGTTTTTTGTTACTGTTGGTTTACTGCGGCAGTCTGCCCCCTCCCCAATATGGCCGCTGCAGTCTGACCCCTCCCCAATATGGCCGCTGCAGTCTGACCCCTCCCCAATATGGCCGCTGCAGTCTGACCCCTCCCCAATATGGCCGCTGCACACTGCTCAAATGGCAGGAGTGTCTTAATACAGGCCTCCTGAGTACACATAGCAGATGGATAGGAACTCACCTACAGGAGGTGCCTTGACGCTGGGCAGGTGTGATAACCCAGTATAGCCATATTGTGACCTAAACCTCCTTTCTATGTATGTGCTGACACACAGGGCCAGATCCAGAGCTACGTTTCATCTTGTAGCGTGTTTACTACGCACTCCCCTCGCTCGTATGTACTTTGGCCGTTTCACGAATGCCGAACCCTACCTTAACTTTACACAGCGCAAGTACTGAGGTACGTAAAGGCTGCACGTACTTACACTGCTAAGCACGCCCATACTGTACGATTTAAATGCCTCACCCCGCCTCCGAAGCGTAATTACGGGTGTCATATGGCTGGCACGCCCCTTCATACGTAGTTACGCTGTTGATACTAGCCTGGTACGTATGTTCTGAGTTACGTGGCGTAACATCTTCCGCGCGCATGCGCAGTACATACAAAGCAGAATTTTTACGTAAGCGGCTAGCGTAAATATGCCAGCACACTTAGTTCTGGATCTACCCCATAGCGTTATATCACGTTTGTATTCAGCGCCGGACATAACATAAATCACCTTCTTCAGCCTCTCCTCCTCCATCCGGACGTGCATGGCCTGTTCCTGAGGATGTGGCAGGATGGAGTTGCCGGCGAGAACACTGTTTTCACTGACGTGCTTCAAAGCTAAGGGAGAGAAAGGACAGGGCAGCGCTGTCAGTCCATCATTTAATGCATACAAATGGTAATGGGGTAATAACAGGACTCCTTTCTCACAGGGTGGAGGGAATAAAGTAGAAAGTGTGACAGAGAAACTCTTCTTCTTGTTAAATTAAAATGTTTCCCTCCTGCCCACTTTGGAGGGTGGAGACAGCACAGCCCCATGTAAAGCGTGCGTACCAGCTGGAGGATGCATGCCAGCTGCCCTCAAAATACCCCTTTTCCACACTTTGCAACCACAATGGACTGGATCCAGACTAAAGAACGTTGCCCCACTTACTCATGCAATTTCCATATACATTTTCCATTAGCGCTGTGCCTTCTTGGCCGCTCCCATTCAGAGCCATGGATTTGGGGTGACACCCTTCCTCATTATTGCTGTGATATAGTGCACTGGTGACAAGGTAGAGTAGTCCTATAAATTTCCGCGAAGGGGCTGACTGGGCTACAATTGAATCCTGTATCAAAAGTTTATCACCAGCGGTAAAAGTAACGTAGGACCAGATTCAGGGCCGTATTCAGAACTCCGGCCTCACTGCATATAAGGCCGGAGTTTTCCGCTATGATGTACTGCGCATGTGCAGTAATTTTGAAACGTAATCTACGTTGCATGCTACGTTCTGAATACGGCCCTCAGACTCTACACATCTCCTGGTGGTTGAGGCCATGTACAAAGAGCAAAAAGGTGAACTCCTCCACGCTACTCAGTCACCAGAATCAGAGAAAAACATAGCCGAGCATATGGGCCCAGATCCTGACCTGAGTACGACAGGGGATCTAGCAAGTCATCTGCGTAAGTCCCGTCTCAGAACTTCTGCGCAGATGTGTAATTACTGACGTACGTTACGTACAACAAAGTACACATAAGGGGCAGACCCAGCATTTACGATAGCCACACATGCAGGGATAGCCATGTAAACGAGGGGGTCGGGGGGGGCAAGAAAGCCCCGTTACGGCTCAGTCGCACTTAGTCGTTAAACTTAGGGTCGTCATCTGGACATGCAAGTATCCAGATTTACCACCGTCAGCGGGGAGGGCACTACTCGCTATGTGTGCGTACCTACAGACCTTTATGTGCATGCGGGGGTCTGGATCTGGGCCATGGTCCTAAAGAATAGTAACCTGGTCTTTCCTTCTATTATAGTCTTCATAATATTGCCCTGATCCCTCCCATGTAAAATACAAAGATAATGGAATCAGAGCAGGGTGTAAACAGAGCTGGAAACCGCCTCCATTTGCTTTTCTGCTATTGTAGAAATATTTTGGAGTATATTTCTGGAGGGGCATCTGGAGGGTGGAATCCCTGTGGTCACTACTCCGCTGCTCTCACCTAATGGTGCAGTCTGTGTCCAACAATCCTTACATTGCGACTGGAACTCCCCCCTAACACCCCTCACCCGTGTCCGAGTATCCTATACGTTTGGCCAGCTCTACACAGAAGAATTTTTTCTATTGAGAGCAGGAATTACCCCCATCGGATCGGTTTTCCTCTTCTTGAAGAACATCTGGAGCTTTGCTGTCAATGGGTAGAGACCCCGACTCCACAGTGTCACTGACTGTTCCAGCGTCACTTTTTCCACTCCACTGGTCTTTCTGGGTCCTTATTCGGTTTAACAACTTCTTTAGCACAAGCTTGGATTGTGGCTCCTTGGTTACTTCTATTAAACAAGGCGCAAGACAAGAAAAAGTATTTACATTTTTTATTAAAATAAATCAAAAATAGTAATAATAATAATAATAATAATAATAATAATAGTCTTTGGTTGGGGAGAAGTAAATGTATTTATAAGGACTATTCACATACATGCAGTGAAGTTATCTCTCGTGTGGATTGAACCAATAGATATTTACTAGAAACTTCACTGAGCGATGAGTCCATATCACGAAGCACATTAAGAAAGAGCACAGGGCCAGATCCAGGTCTAAGTGTAAAGTCCGTACGTTTACAGCCCTGCGGCTAGGAACATACAGACTTTGCCTCAGGCGGATACGGAACGCAGCATTGGGCGGCTATGCACCAATGTGGAATTACTTGTACTACGTGACTTATGCACCCAGTGTCTTTACCAATTCTGGTTCATCTAGAACAGACATGTCACACTCGCAAAAAAGGGGATACCAAAAGAGATAATAGAGTGACGAGCGCAACACGTGCATACAGTGGATATAGCTGCACAAGACAATAACAGGAAAACAAATAAAATATATAATAAATAATAAATATATAAATTCAAACAATATAATAAACTCGTAATAAACTCAATAAATAAGCTGGAGCCATATGAATGGGAAATACGGGGGGAGCTGGAGCCATATGAATGGGGAATACAGGGGGAGCTGGAGCCATATGAATGGGGAATACAGGGGGAGCTGAAGCCATATGAATGGGGAACACTGGGGAGCTGGAGCCATGTGAATGGGAAGTACGGGGGAGCTGGAGCCATGTGAATGGGAAGTACGGGGGAGCTGGAGCCATACGAATGGGGAATTACTGGGAGCTGAGACTTTTTTATTTTTCTTGCGGCCCGCACAATTTTAGACTTAGATTTTTGGCCCATTTGGGGTTTTAATTTTGACATGCCTGATCCAGATGGATTTGTATTCTCTGGGTCGGACTTTTCAATATATATTTTTTCTTTCTCTTCCATGTTTATTATTTCTACATGACACCAACATGTTCATATGAGTAATATTGTTGGGGGAAATCATAAGAAAATCTTTAGATCAAAACACATAACCCATAAATGTGTAAATACATGGACAAATTTTTACACAGCTGTGATGTACTAACAAACAACTTTTAGATGTCGGCTTAAATTTAGCATTGAACTGTTATTTATCCACATTTTAATGATTTTCCATTAAATACATTATATTTTAGAGAATATGGGCTGGATCCAGACTTAAGTGCTTGAAATTAGTTACTCAAGGGCTAAACCATGGTGATTGCAGGGGAGTCATATTTCATCTGTTGCAAACAGTATTAGAGTTGAGAGGTGATGTTTCCTATCCCAAGTCTAAATAACAGTGTGATAGTAAAGCTGGTCAGTGTCTGTGTGCAGTAAACAATTCAAAATATATCCCTGCATGCAAAGAATACAATTACCTTGACTCCCCCTAAAATCAACATGGTTTAGCCCAGGCGTAACTAATTTCAAGCACTTACTTTAGTCTGGATGCAGCCCTATTTTAGCTCATTATGGTCAGATGGGTACAACACATATTTCTGGTTCTTGGACCATTTATTTATTGGAGGTGGTTGGATCCTCCCTTGTGTATTACAGTAGTTGCAGACATTTGGGATGCACATAGGTTAATGCATCCCTTTATGCCATATAAAAAATGGCTTGTATGCAGTTTCATTTAAGGCTGAGTATTACATGGCTGTCTTAACTATAACACTTTACTGGGAGTCCCGGCATGCCTTAACTGCAAAAGCATTGCTGATACCTGACAAAGCATGCTGGGAATTATAGTTTCACAATACCTGGAGTGCCACAGGTTAGCCAACAGTGTCCTATAGAGACATAATAGCTTAGAATCTGCACACTCATTTCCTCAATTATGTCAACATTTCAATACCCCCCAAAGCTTCAAGATGTAGACATGAATATACCACTTCTGGCATTCCAGAATGATTAAGACTCATATAACAAACTCTTCTAGTGATTGGAGAATGACGTGACGTCTACCATGTCCTGACCTGGGGGTTCCACTAATGGCGAGACATTCTCTGATTCTCCTGAGCGAGGGGTCATGTCCGACAAAGCTTCCACATCCACAGATAGATCCAGGACTTCATCTGCACTTGTGACAGAGGGTTCGGGCAGGGGCTGCGGCTTTAAGTGCAGGACCATGTCGCCCTTCATCTCTTAGAGAAAACAAGTAAACAGGGATTAAGCACAGAAAACACGTACAGCCAGTACACACCTTACAGGAAACACGTACAGCCAGTACACACCTTATAGGAAACACGTACAGCCAGTACACACCTTACAGGAAACACGTACAGCCAGTACACACCTTACAGGAAACACGTACAGCCAGTACACACCTTACAGGAAACACGTACAGCCAGTACACACCTTACAGGAAACACGTACAGCCAGTACACACCTTACAGGAAACACGTACAGCCAGTACACACCTTACAGGAAACACGTACAGCCAGTACACACCTTATAGGAAACACGTACAGCCAGTACACACCTTATAGGAAACACGTACAGCCAGTACACACCTTACAGGAAACACGTACAGCCAGTACACACCTTACAGGAAACACGTACAGCCAGTACACACCTTACAGGAAACACGTACAGCCAGTACACACCTTACAGGAAACACGTACAGCCAGTACACACCTTACAGGAAACACGTACAGCCAGTACACACCTTACAGGAAACACGTACAGCCAGTACACACCTTACAGGAAACACGTACAGCCAGTACACACCTTACAGGAAACACGTACAGCCAGTACACACCTTACAGGAAACACGTACAGCCAGTACACACCTTACAGGAAACACGTACAGCC
>WWET01003109.1:143116-153925 GCA_011038615.1 Limnodynastes dumerilii | reverse complement strand
GATAGATAAATGGAATATTATCTGAGCTGAGGTGGTTGAGGCCAATACAGTAGAACAATTTAAACATGCTTGGGATAAATATAAGGGTATCCTAAATTGTAACCCAAATTGAGGGTAAATAGGGTCTAGGGTCAGTTTTCAATAAAATTTCAGACGTATTTTGGACTCACATAAAATTGGCACGCCCACACGTAAATATTTACGTTACACATACGTGAATGGCCCATACGTTCACAATTACGCTACGTTACTGAGCGTATTTTCTATGGTGCGCATACGTAGTACTTACCAAAAGGCGATTTTACGTCTCTGCCACGCGTAAATTCGCTCACAAGCGTTGTTCTGGATCTGGCCCAATGTTTTTATAACTTACATCTATTTAGTCAGATTGCTAATTATTTTCCAAACTTCACAATACTTATGAATGAATATTGACCAATCCAGAGATAAGAAGAATAATACTTCCACCAGAGAGTTTGGGCTGAGTTCAATTTACAGAAGTGTTTTGACTTCATAATACAAACGCAGTTAGACCTCCATTCTTCTGGTAGTAAGGAGTGTCAGTAGTCCGGTTTTATAGGTGGTTATTGTCTGGTTAATGGGTAAACGAGATAGGAAAAAAACGCACAGCAACATGTAATTGGGATGTATAATATAACTCCCTTGGTCGGGAGGTGCTCCTTCAATGTATTAAACTACACAAGTAATAACGGACATTGAGTTATCACACAGACATGACAACTCTTAAAGCAATACACTTAAGAAGGGCATTAATTATCCCAACAGTAAGTTGAAAACAACTCTCCAAAATAGAATGAATAGGAATTATATTATGCAAAATACAACTTTTAATTGTGCTACAATAAAAACATTGAGGCGAAATATAAACAATATTCAAACAGCACACACTGTAATAACAGACATGGCTACTCACAGAAATTCAGTGCTGTATTCTATTCTATTTTGGAGAGTTGTTTTCAACTTACTGTTGGGATAATTAATGCCCTTCTTAAGTGTATTGCTTTAAGAGTTGTCATGTCTATTGGAGTATAAAGTGATACAGGTGTAGTAGACTAGGTGTAGCAGTGAGTGACACAACACAGGTGGAGTAGACTTGGCTGTAGGAGTATAGAGTGATACAGGTGGAGTAGACTTGGTTACAGCAGTATAGCGAGTGATACAGGTGGATTAGACTTGGTTACAGCAGTATAGCGAGTGATACAGGTGGATTAGACTTGGTTACAGCAGTATAGCGAGTGATACAGGTGGATTAGACTTGGTTACAGCAGTATAGCGAGTGATACAGGTGGATTAGACTTGGTTACAGCAGTATAGCGAGTGATACAGGTGGATTAGACTTGGTTACAGCAGTATAGCGAGTGATACAGGTGGATTAGACTTGGTTACAGCAGTATAGCGAGTGATACAGGTGGATTAGACTTGGTTACAGCAGTATGTAGTAGATGTGGTTGTAGCTGTATAGAGTGAGTGATACAGGTGGAGTAGATTTGGTTGTAGCAGTATAGTGTGAGTGATACAGGTGGAGTAGATTTGGTTGTAGCAGTATAGTGTGAGTGATACAGGTGGAGTAGATTTGGTTGTAGCAGTATAGTGTGAGTGATACAGGTGGAGTAGATTTTGTTGTAGCAGTATAGTGTGAGTGATAGAGGTGGAGTAGACTTGGTTGTAGCAGTATAGTGTGAGTGATAGAGGTGGAGTAGACTTGGTTGTAGCTGTATAGTGAGTGATACAGGTAGAGTAAATCTGGTTGTAGCAGCATAGTGTGATACAGATGGAGTAGATCTGGTTGTAGCAGTATAGTGTGAGTGATACAGGTGGAGTAGACTTGGTTGTAGCAGTATAGTGAGTGATACAGGTGGAGTACATTAGATTGTAGCAGTATATTGTGAACGATACAGGTGGCCTAGACTTGTTTGTAGCAGCATAGTATAAGCAGAGATAACATATTATACAGTAGAGGCCCCCGTCTTATGATCCCCACGACCCATCGTACCAGCACTCCGCTCCCGGTCACCGCCTCCGCTCTCCCGGTCACATACATCGGAGTATGGATACCAAACGACCGTTTTCCAAAACACAATGACGTCACTTCCGGTCTTCAAACCGGCCGCCAATGCAGGGCCAGGCAGCGGGAAGCCCCGAGCCAATCATTGGAGCGCAAGAGGAGAAGACCCGCCCTCTCTGCGCATCAGTCAGTCACTCTCCATCGTTCCATGGATGAGGTCAGCTGGAACGCTGTGTTGATCGGACTGCGCATGCGTCACAGGAGTACTGTACTCAGCTCACATATTCAGTCACACAGTGTCTCACACTCACATTACACTTGCAACCTGTTCCTAATGTGATGACAGTGTTCCTGTTTCAGGGTTCTGTCTTGTGTGGGGTGCAACCTGCACTTGCACCTAACAGTTTATAGCATAGTTGCCAACTCTCCCTGAATATCAGAGAGACTCCCTGAAGACTGGGTGATCATTCTGACTCCCTGAAGTGTTTGGTAATCTCCCTGATTCTAATTTTATCCACTGAGGTCTATGGAGATGACCAATTTCATGGAGGCCAACATGTAATGAAAAATCTTGTTAATCAGCTGCAGCGTCACTTTAGCTTTTCTATAAAGATAGTAATGAAAGTATTCACTATAAAGATAGTAATGAAAGTATTCACTGACAATTTAATAATCAATAAATACTGGCATTTTTAGTCTAAAATAGTTTTACTGGCAGTGCTAGATACACCTATGGGTGGAGCTATTCACAGGACACACCTCTTTGGTGCTACAGGACACACCCCTTTGGTGCCGCACCACGATAGTGCTCTTACAATCTCCCTGATATTTATTTGCAAAAGTAGGAAACCATGGTTTATAGCAGAGGGCAGGGTGTTAGGGGCTGCCAAAGAGCAGAGCCATACACTTGAAGTTGCTTCTACCCTGGGCCGACTTCAGACTTGAGATAAACAGATGACTTACATATGCAGCACCAAAAATTGACGCATGGGAACAAAGGTGCCCAGTTCTGCGTTCTGTTCAGAATTTAGCCTCCACTCAGCATGTGACCCACACACCATGCATGCGAGATACATATAGCGGCATACCCTCCAACTTCACCCATTCCATTAGTACTCTGCTCCTCAGTTTCCAACTGTCAGTTACTATGGTAACCAGCATTCTAGAAGAGGCAAATAATTTTTTAAATATCAGTTAACTCAATGATGGCAAACCTGTGACACGCGTGTCAGAGGTGATATGCCAAGACATTTTCACTAACACGCAGTCAAAATGTCTTTGCGTGTCACCTCTGACACGAGTGTTATAGGTTTTACTGATTGCGGCAGCGGATGTCAGCGGCGGCGCTCAGCGGGGTAAGGGGCAGGGAGAGGCAGTATCAGCTGCTGGGGATATGGCTGATATCTCCTCTCCCCCCTGCAGCACCTGACTGGATCAAAATGATCCAATCAGATGCTGCAGCCTAGGACACAGTGAGTGATGTTGTGTAACCTAGGTCACGCAGCGTCAGAGCGGGAGGAAGAGAGAGCGCGCTGCAGAGGAGAGCAGAAAGCAGAGGTAAGTTTATTTTAAGTTTCAATTATTAAAAAAGGCTGGGCACAAAAGGGGCAAAAAGGCTGGGAACTAATAAAGGGGCAAAAAGTGCCACAGGCTGGGCACAATAAGACTGGGCACAAAAGGGCAAAAAGGCTGGGCACAATAAGACTGAGCACAAGAGGGCAAATAGGCTGGGAACTAATAAAGGCGGCAAAAAGGCTGGGCACAAAAAAGGGGACAATAAGGCTGGCCACAAAAAAAAGGCAAAAAGTGTTACAGTAGGCCAAAGGGATTCTCACCGGGGGCCCGGAATCTATGTCAGCACCAGGTGTTCACTAGAGCCTCTAGTGGTGAGGATAGTCTGGGCTGCTGGTCTGACAGGTCGTGCCCCCGGTGATAGCCCCAGAGGGGTACTGCAGCGTGGTTAAGCTGACTGGAACCCAGGTACTGGAACCCTTGCACACAAGATAGCAGGTGGACAACACACACTGAATACTTAAGAAACGGTAATAGTTTATTAATGCGAATACTGAACTCTCATAACAGTACAGCAAATAACGGTGCACACTGAACCCTATAGTACAGACAGAGGTATACTATAAACTCAACTGCAGAGAGGCAAGGAGGAGGATGACAATAGCCCTGGAGGGATACAGGCCAACTCCTACACGGGTAAGTAGTAGGTAAGGGTGTTGCAGCAAAGACAGCGCTAGGTGCACAACAAGTCCCAGGATGACTATGGGACAGTACTGACAGAATGATAAACAGTACTAACTAGGTATAGACAGATGACACAGTCTACCTACCTACATACATACATACATACACTGCAGGCTGGAATAAACAGTGGAGCAACGGCTCTAATAATACACACTGGAGGTGACACACTCAGTGGAAATACACACACAGCAAACACACTGGAGAAATAACTACACAGCGGCAACAAGACTGGCAGCTACACTCACAAGCAAGATGGCAATGCTGAGAGGAGATGAAAACACAGGAGAACTCCACTCACTGCTAGATGGCAAAAGCAGGAGACGCTCAGAACACGTGGCAGATCAAACACACACACCCGACAGGCCGGGGCAATGTGAGATGGAAACACACATGCACACACACCTCCGGAGAGGAAAACACACACACACACACACACACACTCTCTTTCTTTACTAGGGCTGCAAATATCACAAAATTATGGATATTTTAGAAGTGACACGCCACCCAAGGTAAGCTAGATTTTTTCCCGAATTTTAACTCACCGCGCTCAAAACGTTAGCCATCATTGAGTTAACTGATTTAAACCAGGTGAGTGACAGTTGGAAGCTCAGGAGCGGATTAAATTGTACCTAATGGAATGGTTCATGTTGGAAAGTCTGAAGCGGGTGGGCATAGGTATATAAATTGTACAGGAAGGGCTACTTACAATTCAGTATTGCACGCACATAGAGATGCGTGTGGCATACCTAAGGTAGAGTCCTGGCCACGGAACCACCATCTGCACGTAGAACAGGGGGAGTGCCCTGTCTTCCTGCATGTGGAATTACGGGTAGAAAATTCCGAATTCAGCCACCATAACGAAGGCCAACGTACAGAATAGGCTATTACCGTATTTCCCCACGTATAAGACGCTCCCTTGTATAAGACGCACCCCATTTTTAGAGCCTAAATATAAAAAAAAAAAGATCCGTTGTCGCAGGGCCCCTAAAAGGCGCAGGGGCCCATTGGCCGATGCCTACTCTGCCTATTTGGTAATCTGGTACTGTGTGCTGTACTTGCATAGTCATCCAGAGATACCAATGAAAACACTTTCAGCTGGATCCAGACTTAAGAAGGAGCTTGAAATTAATGGTGTGATTCACACTTAAGAACGCGTTCTTAAATATACGCAAAAATTAGCAAGGTAACTCCCTCGGCACACCCCCAGTTTTCAGGTTTAAGAGACTTACAAGTGCCAAAGGGCTCTCTTAACTGTAGGCTCGCATTTGTGTGCTTAGGGCGTCTAATTACGAATGCGACTGCATAACTACGCCTCCTTTTGCCTCCCACCACCCAATCTTCTTATCTGTCGAGTTAATTATTCGCAGCACGCCCCCTTCCAGCATAAGATACAATGAACCTAGCAACTTTAGGTGCGTACTGCTAAATCACGGCATTTGCGTTCCCAAGTCCAACGTAAATAGTGTATAAAAGTTACTACGCATGCGCAGTATATACATTCTTAAAAATACGCCCCTATAACAACACAGATTCTTAACTGTGAATCAGGCCCTAAGAGAGGAAAGTTACCGTATTTCCCCACGTATAAGACGCTCCCTTGTATAAGACGCACCCCATTTTTAGAGCCTAAATTAAAAAAAAACTATTTTAAATGTCTTTTTTAATGTATTATTTTTAGCATTAATTAACTTAAAAATGGGGGCATCTTATACAAGGGATCAGGGAATTTCAGACTGAACTTACCTTTTCTGTCCATCCGGCAGTTTCAGGCTCTCTCACCTGCAGCTCTGACTCCGGCTGGCTCCCTGGCGCTGTACACTGACGCTGTGTGACCTAAGGTCACGTAACGTCAGTGTAAAGCGTGCACCGCCAGGGAGTCAGCCGGAGTCACAGCTGCGGGTGAGAGAGCCTGGAATTGCCGGAGGGACCGCTGGAGGGACTGAAAAGGTAAGTTCAGTCTTACATCCCCTGTATAAGACGCTCCTGGTTTTTAGACCTATTTTTGGTCTAAAAAAGGTGCGTCTTATACATGGGGAAATACAGTAATTCTGAATCAGGTCCCCGGTCTGTAATCCCATACATCCAATTGGAGTTATGGGGCCAGAATTACTCAATTCGGATTTGAAAAAGTGGAGATGTTGCCCATAGCAACCAATCAGATTCTAGCTTACATTCTCTAGTATGTATTAGAAAAGTGAGAGCTAGAATTTCATTGGTTGCAAAGGGCAACAAATCCACTTTTCCAAACCCGCAGTTTAGTAAATCTGGATCTGGAGTCACAATACAAAAATGTCATGTCATCTTACACCCTAACTGCAATCAGCTTTTGCAGAGTGGATAGTTCCATGACCAATGAGAGAACGGGCAAAGTGCTACTGAAGCGAGATTATCGGTTGGCCTCTCAGAAGGGACCAGCGCCACCTAGTGTTTACAGATAGATTACCCCACCATTTAAATCACAGTTCTACTTTTGCTCACACTTTTCTACTGAATAATGTTGCACAAGGCAACACGAACATCAAAGCAAGGATAAAGGAAGGTTACATTCATAGCAACATAGAAAGTGACTGCCACACGGTCCATTCAGTCTGCCCAGGTGTTTATTTATTTTTTTTTTTTAAACTTCACTGATTTTAGACCCTATTTGACCCTTAATTTAATTTAGTGTGAGATTTAGGATATCCTTATATGCATCTCAAGCATGTTTATATTATTCTACTGTGTTATCCTCAGCTGGGAGACTATTCCACTTATAAATTATCTTTTCACTGAAGTAATTTTTCCACACATTTTCTTTAACTTGCCTCCCTCCAGTCTACACGCATGCCCTCGTGCTCTATTACACCTCTTCCTCTAAAAAATGCCCCCTCCTGTATGTGCCTACATCACTTAATACATGTGATGCTGCTATCATATCCCTCCTCTCCCTCCTCTGCTCCAAGCTATACATGTTTACTTGCTCTAGCCTTCCTTTGTATGTTCTGTGACACAGGCCATGCACCCTTCCTGCTTTAGGTATAGCAATATGCACCTGGATGGGAATTTTAATATGATGCCTATAGCAGGGTTGCCGACTCTCCTGGAATGTCTGGGAGACTCCCAAAATGTGCGCAGTTCTAGCCTGCAAATCTCCCGCAGAGGGCTTGAGGCCTGTGGTTTCATGAAAACCATGGCCTCAAGCTGTAAATTGAGTTACAAATATGGGGGTAGATCCAGAACTATGTTTGCCGTATGTTTATTCGCGTAGCGTATTTTCGTGTGAGTATATTCTATACACTCCCCTAGGTACACCCCTTGAACGTACGTATTTTGTCAAGATACGCTTTCCAAACCCTACCTTAACTTTTGCCAACGTAACCGCAGTGATCCGCACACGTACGTATGGGCAACACGTATTTACGCAGCTAAGCACGCCCATACTGTACACTTTAAATACAAACCCCGCCTACTTCACGTATTTCAGACGTATTTTGGACTCACGTAAAATTGGCACGCCCACACGTAAGTATTTACGTGACACATACGTGAATGGCCCATACGTTCACAATTACGCTACGCTACTGTGCGTATTTTCTATGGTGCGCATGTGCAGTACTTACCAAAAGGCGATTTTACGTCTCTGCCACGCGTAAAGCGTTGTTCTGGATCTGGCCCATGGACCTGATCCAGAGCAGAGGGAATTCACACTCCGAGTACCCAGAACGGTAGCGTGCACAGGACAATAGGACAATAGGCACAAGACTACTTATCCGCCTGTCTGTGCTCAGGGGAGGGTGTGAGTCATAGGCTCAGGTCATTTTCCATGTGAAATTGACCAATAGGGTAGATGCTGAGCTACGTACGCTAGCGTATTTACGGAGACGAAAAAAACGATTTTGCATGTACTGTGCATGCGCGCAGCAGATGTTACGCCACGTAACTCTGAACGTATGTACCAGCCTCGTATCAACAGCGTAACTACGAACAAAGGGGCGTGCCAGCCATATGACACCCGTAATTACGCTTCGGAGGCGGGGTGAGGCATTTAAATGGTACAGTCTGGGTGTGCTTAGACACTTACATACGTGAAGCCGTTACGTACGTCAGTAGTTACACTTAGAAAAGTTAAGGTAGGGTTTGGAAGCGTAAAATGGTCAAAGTAAGTACGAGCGAGGGGAGTGCATAGAAAATACGCCAGCGTAAATACACTGCACGATGAAACGTAATGGGAACGTAGCTCGGGATCTGGCCCAATGTGTTTAAAAAAAGTTTAGATGTTTTTATAAAAATTGTTTATTAAATATTAATTAAAATATTTTTCCTTCCTAGATTTTTTTTTATTTTTGATGCCAGCATTGCATAAAACTCTGGATCAGGGTCGGGATTCACAGTCACGTACTTTTCGTCTTACATACGTTGTTTTAAGAATTGAGCTGCAACAAGTGTATACATACCATTTCTGTATGCGCTTACACAATCTACATACAGAAATGGTATGTAGATGGGGTAAATAAGCTACTATGTATGTGTAGTAGCTCAATTCTTAAAACAACGTATGTAAGATGAAAACGACGTGACTGTGAATCCGGACCCAGGTCCTATGTGTGTCTGCTTTTAATCACAAATATCAAATGACATATAACAATAAGCCCCATTAGGTTCATCTGATCCATAATGATTGAATGCAATAGGCATTCATTCCAATGGTCTAATAGCCTCTATACAACACAGCTATGTGAAAATCTGGATGAACTATCATTATTGAATTATTTGCTATAAAGTTGTCAGTGCAATGGCTCTTTCAGCGTTACCTGTCTACCATTATAGAAGATAATTGGTGCACTTATTGTTGATTTTGTGTATTAATTTTGATTCACACCACACATAGGCCCGTATTCAGAGTACCGGACGTATAACATATACGTCCGGTGTTTAGCGATTTTTACTAGTGCGCATGCATAGTATTTTTTTTTAACGTAATCTACGTATCTTTTTCTTACGTGGATCACGTTAAAAAATGACTACGTAGTAAAAATCGCTAAACACCGGACATATATATTATACGTCCGAAACTATGAATATGGGCCATAATACTGTATCATGACACAATAAAACTGCTTCTTTAGAATCAGTAGGGTATACTTACACCTATTCAATGCTTCTCAGCACCTTGCAGCTGCCCCCCTTGGTGTTGGCCCAACATGTACACATGGGGTGCAAATAAACATAAATAATAAACCAATTTTCTCGTCTCCCTTTTTGCACTGACAACACATTTTGCAGCTTGAAATGATTAAAACGCCCCATTTTCTACTGATTTAAACACGGCTCAGAGGAAGTAGGTCACCAGGATAGCTATCAGAAGCCGCCTAGAGAACAGGTGTCAGCAAGCAATCAACACGGTGTCAGGTCTGGATGGTTCCTGTTTCACTGTGTCAGTAAATGTCATTCCTAAGTGCTTCACTTGTATTGAGTTCCGGAACACTTCAACATCACACTCACATTAACCAATTGGCTGAATAAAGGATGTGTTTCCCATCATGAAAAAAACTTACAGCATGGATCACTTATTTGGGGAGGGGGTGCTATACAGCACACATTAAACACATTGGGGTAGATCCAGAACTACGCTTCCCCGCGATATTACGCGTGGCGGAGACGTAAATTCGCAGATTTGAACGCACTGCGCATGCGCACCATAGAAAATACGCACATTCATGTAGCGTAATTTTGAACGTATGGGTGATTCACGTATGTCTCATGTAAATACTTACGTGTGGGCGTGCCAAATTTACGTTAGTCCAAAATACGTCTGAAATACGTGAAGGAGGCGGGGGGTGGTATTTAAAGTGTACAGTATGGGCGTGCTAAGCTGTGTACGTTCACGTAGTCTATACGTCCGTATAGCCAATACCTAACACACAACATCACCCGATTTCCGCAGGACAGTCTCGATTTCGGTGCACTGTCCCGCTGTCCCGTCCGTTGTCTTGTTTGTCCCGATAAGTAGAGAATTTTTTTTTTATTTTTTTTATTTGAGCTGCAATTAGCCAGTTGTCCAGCAGGTGGCAATCTGGTAGAGGAGGCTCCGCACGCAGGAAATCACCTGTGCAGAGTTCCTGAGTGTCACTGTCTTCAGCCAGTATCCATCTCCCCTGCCCTGCTACCACTGCCCTGATCTGGACTGGTGAGTAAATTCGCGGAAATGCGTAGTTCTGGATCTGGCCCATTGTTGTATGGAGATGTGACAGTTCAATAGCACAAGTACGATTATTTATTTATTTCATTCATTATTTCAACATTTAGGTCCGGATTTACAGTTACATAGTTTTTGGACCTTATTTATTATATCGGGCTGGCTTTTATATTTTGTGGGGGCACTAGAGGCTGCAGCGTAACCTCTGTGTCATATAATGTGTGGGAGTGCTGGTGCTTGTAGTACTCCAGGCATTAGCATGCCCAACTGTTTAATGGCAGTCTGGGCTTGCTGTGGCTCATGGTGTTTTAATTCAAGGGGGCATTTTAAGTTTTGTTATGTTTCTGGGGGG
>WWET01003109.1:113882-134450 GCA_011038615.1 Limnodynastes dumerilii | reverse complement strand
ATGCGGGGATGTTTGGAAGCTGGGGAGACATGAGGGGGGTTATTGGAAGCTGGGGAGACATGAGGGGGGTTATTGGAAGCTGGGGAGACATGACAGGGATTATTAGAAGCTGGTGAGACATGAGGTGGGTTATTAGAAGCTGGGGAGACATGAGGGGGATTATTTGGAGCTGGGGAGACATGAGGGGGATTTTTGGAAGCTGGGGAGACATAAGAGGGGTTATTGGAAGCTGATGAGACATGATGGGGGTTATTGGAGGCTGAGGGGAGACATCAGGGGATTATTGGAAGCTGGGGAGGCATGATGGGGATTATTGGAAGCTGGTGATACATGAGGGGGATTTCTGGAAGCTGGTAACACATGATTATTAGAATCCTGGAGACAACACATGGAGTATGTATTGAAAGGCCAGGGTGATGATTTCTATTGACACTGACAACATGGCTCTTGTGTATCAGCTGCTTTCTTGGGTTGCCATGATTGCTGATGCCGTTTGGCCGTCACTTCCTGATATCGATGGGCTTCCGACGGCAGCTGTGATGCGGACATGCTCACATGTGGACTTGATTGGCAGCGGCATGGTAAGTGTTCACTTTAAGCCTCGGCTTCCTTTGTATTGTGGTTAAAAGAACGTTCAATTCCCCACTCAAATGATATTGGTCCCAATAGTAAGATAGTTGTAGTAGTTATAGATATTAAGATTTGTATCAGAACTTCAAAATATGTGCAAAAACTTCCCTAAATGCAGAAGTAATGCAGATAATTAATGTAAAAAAACAAATGATGACTATTTAGTTCCAGCATGGATCAATGTATACTGTGTGTCTGTAAAAGGAGTTAAGTGAGTAGAAGTCCACTCACTTACTTTACCACACACAGGCCAAATTACACATTAGTGGACCATAAAACGTGCATGTCAGGCAGGGAGTACTGGGGGAGGGGGCGCCAGTGGGAGGGCTAAGCTCTCGCGCCCCCCCCCACCCCTGTATGGTAACCACCTTTGTTGAAGAGGCAAATAGATTTTTAAATATCAATTAATTCATTTAAACCAGGTGAGTGACAGTTGGAAGCTCAGAAGTGGATTAAATTGTTCCTAATGGAATGGGTCATGTTTGGGGGTTCTGTAGAAGCAATCCCCTCGGCAGCAAATGGTCATGAGACCAATCGAGTGGCACTACGTCCCTGTTGCTTGGCAGCCAGACAGGACACAACATGCAGTCTGCAGCCAAGGTAAGGCCTCCTGGCTGTTGCTGCGACTATCATGGCGGTTCGTTTCCTAGCAATGGCCAGGAAGAAGACGCTAGGGTGACATGGCATTGCTTAGCCTGTGATCTACAAATATAACTTGTTGCATTGTATTTTTGCCATACTTCATCTCTTTATTTCGTTCTTCCGGCAGACCTGTACTTTTCCTGAATGTAGATCATTTGATTGGTTATTTTATATGGGTTCAAAAGTCGAGTTGTGAGTGGTTTCGATACAAACTGTGATAGTGTTGCAGCTGAAATGCTTTTGTTATCACGTTTTTATGTGGTTGAACCTGTTTAGTAAACCTCTCGGCTTTGCTGGTCCTCTCGGCACTTAGAACCTAATAGAATTCACATTTTCTTGTAGATATCCACGGTATCTCCCTGTAACAGCTGTCTTTGGCTTGCTGAAGCAGTAAATTACTTTCAACTAGCTCATTTAATATAACCTTCATTTTCCCCCTTTGTTATTGGTTCCTGATGTTTATCCCTCGGCTTATAAAGTGATCGCTGTGAACGTATCTGAGATATCTGCAGTCAGACAATCATCGGTATAAAACAGAGATCCATTGTAATGCTTCATAGTCTAAACTACACGGAGAAGTGATCAGGCATGTTGTCTGAGAATATTCCTGATCAATAATCCTAACCAGGGACCTGACTGTCGGACACCCTACAAGCTGCTGGCGGAAGTGGTGACCTTCCCTTGCTGCGTATGCACGCGCCAGAAGTTCTTCAACGGATCTTTGTATACAAGGAGATCTGACTGATGAGGAGTTACAGGACATCCGCTTGCCTAGTCCCTGTTCGGGTGGCTTGCAAGGATTAGGCAGCAATCACGTTTGGGTCTGGGGGAGGGCGGTAATTGCATTGTATTTTATAGACCGGATCCTGATTTAAGTGCGATCGTTGGGGTTGTAGGTCACCGTCTCGAACGGCCCGTTTCCAAAAAGGCCGTTTTCTCCTGCTTCTGCCTCTCAGAGGAAAAGCAATCGATTGCTGGGGAGAGAGAAGACGCTGCACCAATTGGCGAGTATGAATCCAACACCAACCTTTACCCTGAGACTCCCCTCCCTGAAGCCTGACCCTGAGATTTCCCTCCCCGCAGCCTAACCCTAAGACTCCCTTCCCTGAAGTCTGACCCTAAGACTACCCCTATGACTCTGCATAATTTCCTTCTCACCTGCGCCAGGTGCGTTGGATCTGCGGTGGGTGGTGAATGAATGGAGGGTAAATATGACATTGGCATATTAACCCATTCATAAAAATAATAATTCACTGTAGCGCTATTTTCGAAATGGAGACAGCCAAAAGCTAATTTCCGTCTGTCTCTATTTCTAAAACAGCACTTCCACAGCGGCTGCAGGCACTCGTATGGAATGGACCTGTGTGTGTGCAGTCCTATAGTCCATGCGTGCGACCTTCCAAATTCTAACCCCTAACTTTTACGTACCCTCTCCGTAAAATAGGGCGGGTGCGTAAAGAGAATTGTACTTAAGTGCTTAGCCTTTTCTGTACAATTAGCATTTATTTCCCTCGTCCATGGCATAATGTCGTCAGTGGCCATTGCTGCACAGTTTGTAACGTCGATGGTGCCGTATTCCGATGCATAACGAGCCTCTGTTCCCATGTGCAGGAGGACCAGCCAGGGTATTTACTCACAGGGCTGCCGTCACATGTGATGCCCCTCCCTTTATGCGCCATCATTGGTGATGTGACATGGGTGGGGCCCCACAGACCTGCGCTAATAGCTGACCGATGTGCAGAGAAATTCTTCCCCATCAGCTCCAGGCCTGGGACCGTAGTCCGTCTGTCTCTCCCGATGGTGGCCCTGCTTACTCATTTGCGCCTTGTCTTTATTAAATCTGGACCCAGTCCTATATGTATATCTATAAAGAGCAGCCCGGGTGTTGTAAAACTACGATTCCCAGCATGCTTTTACTGCATAGGCATAGCTCATACCTGACAAGGCATGCTGGGACTTGTAGTTTCACAACACTAGGAGAGCCACAGGTTTATCTGAAATAATGTGAATAGATAATTGTATTGTGATCACGACCTGTGGTCACATTATGGTGGAAAATAACATCGGATCCCTTCTGTACGCTAATTATCTATGGGTTATTATTATATATTTATTTTTTACTGATTATTTATACGATTGTGTGTATCAATGTGGGTTATTTAGTAGATATTGGTCTTTAAATCTGGTATGACCGGCCGGCATACGGATTTATGTTCTAAGAGAGCTTATAATATTATATTAAACAATATTTTTTATTTTAACATTCTTTTATTATATATCTAATAATACATATTTTGAATACATACTGCTTGCACTGCCCTTTCAGCGCCAATTCTTCTTTTTTCTATTTTGTCTTGGACAGTAACCCCAGGTATTTTTGTGCGGCTTAGATTGGGTAGATCTTGACACCTCTATTTTTAGTGCTGGGGAATTTTTTCTTTTGTTGTTTTACTATGGTAACCACCTCTGTTAAAGAAAAAATGTTTTTTTAAATATCAGTTAATTCCTTAAAACCAGGTAAGTGATAGTTGGAAGCTCAGAAGTGGAGTAATGTGAACCTAATGGAGTGGGTCATGTTGGAGGATCTGCAATCAAATCTAAACACATGGAAAAAAAAAGGGAAAATGTGGTCTCTGGATCCGGTCCGTAGACACAGGGTTAATAAAAGCAGCTTGTCAGTCCGAGCGGCTGTTTTGAATGGCCGCTATATCATTGTTTGAAAACCTCCATATAAAGAAAATTATTATTGGGAACCGGTATCTACATCCCCGTTCTCAAAAGTGAAAGGTCGCAGCGGTCAGGGTTAGGCAGGTGAGGCTGCTGCTGCGGCAGGTATAAGCTTAGATAAGGGCTTAAGGGGAAGGTTAGGGTTAGGTTGTGGGACATAGCAGGTTAGGTTTAGGCAGCGGTGCATGGAGGGTTAGCTGTGAGGCATTGATGGTTAGGCAGTGGGACAGGAGGGTTAAGGTTAGGCTGCAGGGCATAGAGGGTTAGGGTAAGGGTAAGGGGTTGCTTAAAGATGGAGGGTTAGGGTCAGGCTGCGGGGGAGGGAGGGTTAGGGTCAGGTTGCGGGGGAGGGAGGGTTAGGGTCGGGCTGTGGTAGATGGAGGGTTAGGTTCAGGCTGCAGGGGAGGGAAAGTTAGGGTCAGGCTGCGGGAGATGGTGGGTTAGGATCAGGCTTCAATTAAGGGAGGGTTGGGGTTAGGCTGCCAGGAAGGGAGGGTTAGGGTAAGAATTAGGGAATGGAGTGGGGGACTATTTTTTTTTATTTATTTATTTATTTATTACTACTTTTTGGACCACGGAGCTTTCAGTGCTCCATGGATTGATGGCAATGCCTCATCAAGGCATAGCAATCCAAATTCCAGCCAGTTCGCAACTGGCTGGGGAGAAAACAGCTGATTCAGAAATCGGACGTTCGTACCGGAGCCCCACACCCAACCCTAACCCTCCCTTCCCCAGAGCCTGACCCTAAAAGTCCCTGGAGAGGTTACACACCTCTTCGGTGGGGTCGGCACGGTTGTGACAGGTCCATTTCTAAAATGTGCTTTCGGCTGTCTCTCTTTCTGTCTGCAGACTGACAATGATACTGCTACACAAAATAATGTTAAAAGTCTAATTGTAGGCTAAGCAACAAGTGCTTGTAAGGCGGGGTAATTTACATAGAAACAAAAGGCTGGATCCAGACTTAAAGTATGTGGGCATTTTCACTCTTTGCAAGTGGAAAGCTCCCACGTTTTGAGACCCCACATGCACAAGCCACTGATTTCCACCACGAATCTTGGTCCTCAGGATCGAGACTTCTGTGCCGGAAGCCTTTTCTACAATGGGGTAGTAATCAGTGTGTGCTAGATGGGAGGGATTGAAATTTTACAGTAAAGGTGTGTTTCAGATAAATAATAACTTCATTCACTGAAGGATGTCCACTTTTGGACCTATCGCATATTAAAAAGTTTTCTGTTTTTTTTTTCTCCTTTAGAAGTGAGATCATTTTTTTTTCCATTAATGTTGCTATGACTTGATGCCCTTTAATATAGCCCTGTAATTTGATGTTCTGCTATTGTGACTTCTTTTCTGTGTTCTTGGATTAATGGCTGTCTTAGCTCCTAAAATGTTCAATTATCATATAAATCGCTGTAAAATGGAAATGTAAACTTGTAACGCTTGGGAATGCCCTTCTGAGCCTCCGAAGCCCAATGTTTGAGATGCTGTACTAGTGTGAGGTGGCACAGGTGCGCTTCACGGTGGTAGCGTTTTGCTGAAAATCGCCCCCTTCCTTCCTGTGTTTGCAATAAAGTTCATACCCATTACCCCGCCCTCATATGTGTGTGTGTGTATGTGTGTATGTGTGTATGTATGTGTGTATGTGTGTATGTGTGTATGTGTGTATGTGTGTATGTGTGTATGTGTGTATGTTAATCTTCTCTTTTTCCTCTTTATCCGGTTACTCACAAATAATCTGCATTGGCCTCAATTAAGCTTTCAAAGCGTTATGTATAGGTTATGTATAGCGTTATGTATAGGTTGCACACGCTTTACCAATAAGGTTTTGAACAGCAGTAATCTGCCCCCCAAAAACATGAGGTTTCTACATAGGAGTTACAGGGTAACGAGACATAAATGGTCAGGCGCACAAATTATTCTGGTGTAGCTCTTACATCTTTGATATAAGGACTCTCTCACTGAGTGATGCTGGCTCCTCCCACTGCGCCGTAGGTCATTTTTGCTGCCTACGCAAGGCTTTGTCGCGGGCACCAGAAATTGCCTGTCTGTATCGGCTGATAATGGCTGCTGATGTCCCCCTGAAATACTCCCTATGGATCAGCTGTGAGTAGCTGGATGAACATAGGCCCTGATCCAGAGCTGGATCCTGTCATACCCCTCTCTGGACACGTATGTCTAGAAACTTACCTTAACTTCTCAGCACGGATCTGCATCTGTCCGAATGCATGCTTATCCCCCCACCCCACCCTACCTGTCTGGCGGGATTAGGCATGCAGAAGACAAGTGCCGGATCTCCTAGCACAGTGTTCCCCAACCTCAGTCCTCAAGGACCATTAACAGTGCATGTTTTCCAGGTGTCACTGCTGGAGCACAGGTGTGTTCATTACTAATTGTCACATTTTAAAAGCTCCACAGGTGCTGCTCATTATAGGAAACCTAGAAAATATGGAATGTTAGTGGTCCCTGAGGACTGAGGTTGGGGAACACTGTCCTAGCACGTTTAACTGGGTTACGTACGCAAGGAGATCCGTAGTGTATAAAATCTGGCATGCGCTGATGTTACTTTCAGGGGACTTCTGCTGTTTGTGTGCTAAACATTTCTTCATTCTGGAAATAATGGCGATGAGGTCACTTATCAGGAAGCAAGTTCTGGAAAGACTGAAGAAATTTAAAGAAAAAGATAAAATAAATAAAGTGAAAGGAAATCTGTAAGCCGAGCAATAGATCCTCTTTAAATCTCAAGTTTCAGTACATTATTTTGGCAAACAAAGATGACTGGCAGACACATTGTTATCCAAGGTCTGTTTACAGTGAAGAAGGATGTTGGGGATCAGAAGGAAATACTGACAGCTGCCAAATGTGTGTAAATAGTATTCTTTCCAAAGTAAATGTCTCTGTTCTAAAATGGAACATAGACTGTTTACCCATTGAAATAACTTAACACAATTAAAGATGGATTGTGGGCAAAGCAGCCTTGGAATTGTGATGAGTCTGTCTGAGAAGACCTGTCTGGATGGACTTGTATCCTCTCAATGCTCTTTGCATACAGTGTTAAATGCTGGATGATTGTCCCTTTTAGGATTATTTCCCAAATTTGAGGCAAACTAATCCTGCGTTTTGTGAGTGAGGGATTTAGGACAAAAATTAATTTCTACAAGATACAAAAGACAGGCCCGTTGCTCCATACAAACATTCTATAACACTGTGTCAGCACATACATAGAAAGGAGTTTTAGGTCACGATATAGCTATATTGGG
Organism: Limnodynastes dumerilii; assembly: GCA_011038615.1. Taxonomy (NCBI): domain Eukaryota; kingdom Metazoa; phylum Chordata; class Amphibia; order Anura; family Limnodynastidae; genus Limnodynastes; species Limnodynastes dumerilii. The sequence goes on along the minus strand of WWET01003109.1, from coordinate 127,197 downwards.
TTATCTCACCTGCCCAGCATCAAGGCACCTCCTGTAGGGGAGTCCCTATCCATCTGCTATATGTATACTCAGGAGGTCTGTATTAAGACACTCCTGTCGTTTGAACAGTGTGCAGCGGCCATATTGGGGAGGGGTCAGACTCCCAAAGAAAACTAGTAACAGTAACCAGAAAACACAGGCCGTGCTTCTAATCAAACATATGAAATGTGTGAAAGTGTGTATATATAAATGAAGGGGTGCAGCCAAGGTCCAAAGTGACCTTTGTGTAACTACAAGGAATAAAAGACTGGTCCAGTGCTGCATACAAACCTTGTGTTTTCTTGTTACTGTTATTAGTTTTACTTTTATATATCATTATTTTAAAAAATATTGACTGTTCCATCCAACTCATTGCTAACTAAGCAGAAGATTTAAACCAAGACAACACCATGCACTTCAGCTAATTATATACATAGTGTGTGTGTATGCAGAAAATCACTCTCCCTGCATTCCTTATGGTCTGCTGTCGCTCTTGTACCATGTACCCTCACCACTAAGAGCACAGGAAACAGACAATTAGGGAACCTACTGTCAATAAATGGTTAACAAAAAGTCAGGTACAAAAATCAGGCGCATAACCAATGATCCAATAAATGAAGTCCCTTTGTTTCGTCCTGATGTACTGACTTACTGTCCTACTCAATGTCCATATAATACATAGAATTCTTCTCAGGTAAGTGGTATTCTCGGACAGATAAAATATAAAATCAGTCACTTATTTGAAATCCAACAAAGGGAAGAAAACTCCTTTTTCCTATTCACATCAAGGGGTGTTATTTCAAAGTCCTTCCAATTGGAATCTCCTATATTCTCTGTAGAAATATCGCCTAAAGTCTCATAATAAGGCGATCACATGAAGTGGAGAGTATGAGTAGATACAGGCTGTATATACTTGTATCCATTAGGAGGTAACAATATCACACTGTTGAGTTGTGATTCATTTTTTGCATGATTTGGACCCTTGGAACATCGGAAAGAAAAGATATTTCTACAGAGAATATAGGAGATTCCAATTGGAAGGACTTTGAAAGAACACCCCTTGATGTGAATAGGAAAAAGGAGTTTTCTTCCCTTTGTTGAATTTCAAATAAGTGACTGATTTTATATTTTATCTGTCCGAGAATACCTGTTACCTGAGAAGAATTCTATGTAATATATATTATGTGTGTGTGTAATATAAATATATATTATGTGTGTGTGTAATATAAATATATATTATGTGTGTGTGCGTGCGTGCGTGCGTGCGGTGTTGCCATGGTTTAAATCTTCCTGTTATCTATGAGTTGGATAACTGTCAATATTTTTTAAATAAGGAGCAGCTCTTCCAACACACCCATGAGGTGGCTGCCCAGTGTGGCTTTTGCTTTTGGGGTGTTGCCGATGGCCCTAATCCCCAACTTTCCTTTAAAATCCTGAAATTGGGCCATAAAAACTTGCTCCGCCCTGTTCCACGCAAATTTGCAGCACATGAATCGGGACAATTGGGAGGTGTGCTAAAAATGTCACGCTTGCACACGCACTCTCTCCTTCCTAACGCTACTGTTAAATATGTTATTGAAAAGCTAGTTCTCCATGTATCCCACATTAGCCATGCTGCCCTTTAAACTTACCTACTGAAGGCTTCTGACTTCTACCATTGCACACGGTGGCTAGCTGGTGGACCAACCTGACGCACTTTATGCTCGTGGCGACCCTGCGGCCCTTATCTGCCGGCGCACTAAAATTACTAGGAGAAGATGTTGGCATGACTGCTGGGAGCTTCTCTCCCAGCAGCTTCGGTGGGTGGGCGGGGAATAGTAGCCGCTGGATGGGCCTTTGCTCCTTCCTAGGGCAACCTGTGGCTTAAGTGCCGATTGTCGCTGTCCCTTGACAATTTGGGAGCTTGGTCTAGATTTTTGGCCAAAAATGCTACCTGTTCCCCAGCAGCTCTTGAGCCCTGGTTTTATTTCTTTGAAAGATCGTGGTTTCCATTACCTGCTTTTAATGAGGACCCCGGTATATCAAACAAACCATGTACACGTTTGTGTTCACTTGTAGTTACAGGCTCCTGTGACCTTGTAAGCAATGATTGTGATTAGTGAAGCCGTTTGCGGTTTTATTCATGCTCCTATTGGGATTCATTTAGTGGGGTGTTAAACCAGAGATTACAGTGATCCCTGTGAGATGGTGCATGAATTTAAAGAGGATACTATTCTCTTCATGGACACCTATTTACATTCATAGCTTGGCTTTTCTATAGTCATTTCATGGTAGCATTTAAGTCTGCTGTTATCATCCCATCTCTATGGCAGTTTTAATTGCATTTTATTAATGGAAATCGTGTCTGTGTATAGAGGTGTAACTACAGGGGTTTCAACTCTACAGTAAGCAAGCTGACCGCTTAATACAGTGATGTATGTATGTATGTATGTATAGCACTGTAGTGCTCAGCACTCATACATGGAGTTCCAAGCACTGTCTAAAGCTTCTATCAGGCAAAGGTCCTACCCAGCTCCCACCTGGCTCAGCCTACTCCCGTCCACCCAGACTTGACACCGCCTCCTTGCTATGGGGCCCCGAGTCTGTCACCTTTCTCCCTTTTGGGTTTTTATTTCTACTGTCAGAGACAGACTATCTGCTAGCTTATGGGCATATCATGTCATTGCTCAGAGTGAAAACGTGACAATGCTGATAGAGCTCAGAGGGGTGGTCATACACTTATCTGCCCATGTACAATGTGACTGTGGTTGCCATGGTATTCCACTATCCTAAATAATCAGGCCTTATTTTTTTTTTCTTGCAAGATTGCTTTTTTTTTTTTCTTCTTTTAGCTAGTTTGCTCCTCCTTGTACACCACAACTAGCTAGATGCCATAATGTAAAAAGAAGTTAGTTCGGTATTGTGTAGCAATATGCAGCCTTTCAGCCTTCGAATACTGCACAGAGGAAGGAGGTAGAGCGTACTGCAGTCTCTTCTCCAGTATACTGTGTGCAGATGCTGTTATCTATCAGGTACAGATAACAGGATTGGCAGCCAGCAGGGGGAATAAAGAGACTGGATGCTCGATCATTCACAAAGCCGTGGCCATCTGCTGGAGTATATTGGTAGTGCGCTACTGGGGCCGGAGCTGGGTGGTATCGCTGCCTGATAGAAGCTGTTGGCGGCTGACCACTTAAAACCGTGCCTAGCACTCCATACATGGAATGCCGGGCGTCGTTTTAAGCTGTCAGCCACTGACGGCTTGCTTACAGTGCAAGGAAAGTGGCTGCCATGGGCCCCCCTCTCCTCTAGACCCCTTGCACTTTATGTGGTTATGCCTCTGCAGACAATATGCTACTTGTATACTATAGCATGTGGCCGCAGTGCTGTGAATGAAGGTGGCTGCTGTCTGTTTAAGCTGTTTATAAACTGCTAATAAATTACTTACCAGCATCTTCAGATTACTAAACCACTAATCAGCTGCAGGCCATCGGTGTAGGCAGAGTTCTTCGCGGACCTGCGCATACGCCATATGGGAAAGGGGGATGGCGAAGAGGTTTTGCTTTTGGGCCCCTCCCCTGCTAAGGGTGACTCTGGGTGTAATCCTGCTGGGGCCTGTAGTTTCATACCACCTGACTCTCCAGGTGGTGTTTAAACTACAAATCCCAGCATGCTGTAACTGCATAGGCATAGCTGATGTTTGACCAAGCGTGCTGGGAGTTGTAGTTTTAGAACACCTGGGGCCAGATTTACTAAGCTGCAGGGTTTGGAAAAGTGGAGATGTTGCCCATAGCAACCAATCAGATTCTAGCTGTCACTTTCCTATTACATACTAGAGAATGTCAGCTAGAATTTGATTGGTTGCTATGGGCAACATCTCCACTTTTCTAATCCCGCAGTCTAGTAAATCTGGCGCCTGGGGAGCCACAGCTTGGCCACCTGTTCTCTGAGCTGGTGACGTTATGATGATAGGTGGCCTTCTTACTGTAAGAAAAAACCTGCTGGGATTTGTAGTACTAGCGCCTGTGTGTTACAGATTGATCGTTGCATTTATTTGGTGCATTAATAGTCTGGGTAAAATGGGCACATGACAGAGAAATAATGATAAAGATACAATGACATCCTGGTGCCTGAGGGGCTGTAGACGGGAACACTTCCTTGTGGCATTTCACGGTCTCTATTGACTCGTTTGCTTATTTCTTCTTAAAGTTTAGTGCTGATGCATCTGAAATTTACTTTAATCCTTTCGGGTGCCAGGCAGATGATGAAAGTGACACGTCTCTGGGCGAAGGTAAAGCAGGACACGGACGTTAAGAGCATATGATCTATAGAGCGCGTGAGAGGGCCTGCACTTGTGTAATCAGCAAAGGCAAATAAAGGCAACTAAATTTATTTAACACAACATGTAGAAGGAAAATGAAAGAGGACTAATGGGTGGTCCATACGTTTTCTTTTTTGCAGGTAGTGACATTCATGAATAAAGTTATGTGAAAACAAACCACACCATTGATGTAACAACTGTCACATGACTACCTTCACATTTTGTAACAATTGGAGTTGTATCCAAGATGGCCGCCATAATGGCCACAAACCCTAAAATGTATTCCACCACACCCAGATCATATGTGTAGACACTAGTATAATATTTTGTTACTCATTTCTGTTCCATTAAAACGGTGTTTCCACACTCATGGACCACTCTGTATTATAATGTCACCTTTTTGTCTTACACATACTTCTTTTAGGACCTGATCCAGATTTAATCCTAAATCCGTATGTTAGCCTCTGGGCGCTCCCCCTGCATTCCTTCGTGCAAAATTGATTTCCATGGCCACAACCCTACCTTAAGTATTTTGCATGCATCTCGGTGTGTGTGGAATACTGCATTGTACAGTAAAGGCTTAGCCAAGTCCTTACTGTATGCCCACCCATCGTGGGTATCTTGTATGCATGGTGACTGGGTCAGTTTGCCCCCTCCCCCATACTGAGACTGAGTTTTGCACAGTATGCGGCATCGGGTGGCTGCGTTCCGATACGGGAATATTGGTACTGTGCATACATGAGTCAGAGTTTCCGCCTCTCCTGGTACTGGAAGAGAAGACGTTGGCATCCGGTAGACTCACAAACTTCTGGTATCTCAGGAGAGCCAGCAAAGCTAACGCAAGACCTGCCCCCTGACTCATTTTGTCATCAAGCCCCGCCCATCCACCCAGGAACACCATGAATAACAGTAGTGCTTGACAGGGGTGGTGCTTAATGACTTTAATTGCATAAATCACACCAAGCCCCATCCCCATTCTGACATCTATTTCTTGTCTCCGAGATCTCCTGGAGGGACGAAATAGAAAGTTTGCTTTCTGTTCTATAGCCCCTTGTTAAGGATTTATTACACTGTAATTGCAAAGCCATAAATCGTGACTTAAGCGTTTTAATAAAATTGCCCTTTTCAAATGTTGACAGCAAAACCTTCTGAATAAACCCCTCATTGGCAATATTTGTATTGCATAGTTCTCATTGAGCTCCAAGGCTGTGATTCCTATCCCGTGACGACACACATGACACCATATGTTCATTCTTGACATACCAACATTAAGTTATCGTGCATAATGCAGCCAAACCCATTGTAACATCTCCCAAACCAAGGGATGCATTTTCTAAGATTGAAAAGACTTTAAGTAGATGCGTTAATTAAACTCTTTAAACAAAGGTTTGCCAATAGCAACCTATCGGGTTATAACTAGATAAAAAATAAAAATGGAAATCTTATGATAAAAACTGGTTACCACTGGCAACCGCTCCTTTTCCTCTAGAATGGTTTGACACCCCTGCCCCTTCACTTTTGTTTAGACAACAGCCCTGAACGTGATAACTGGATCCATTAGCTGTCCTTTTCGATGCCTTTATACACACCATGGGCTAGATTTACTTAGCTGCGGGTTTGGAGAAGTGGAGATGTTGCCCATAGCAACCAATCAGATTCTAGCTGATATTCTCTAGTATGTAACAGAAAAGTGAGAGCTAGAATTGGTTACTATGGGCAACATCTCCACTTTTCCAAACCCGCATCTAAGTAAATCTGATCCTGTGAATTCTGCTATAGTGGAAGAAATAACAGCAGACATCATTATAAGGAGATTTCCAGAGTACACTTGTAACTAGTCACAAATCTTCTAAAATACATGTGTTGTACGTGTGTCTAACATGTTGAAAAACCTGTTTAAACCTAGTACATGGAGATATTCTAGTTTAGTGTAATTCAGAGTAACAATAAAGTAGCAGAATGCTAAATATTTTTGTATGTGTAGGAAGTTGGGTGCGGGTCTGAAAAGTGTGTGTGCGTGTGTGCGTGCGTGCGTGCGTGTTTGCGCTGATGTCTGCATACATCAGGGATCCAATAATGGAGCCACCGCCATGCTGCATTTCGAGTTTCAAACGCAGATAAAACATATTGGTGGGTCTCGCCCCATAATAAACAAAGAACACATTAGTAATCTTGCCTATATAGCATATAAGACTGTTTAATGTGCGAGCTGGGAAGCCTTGATAAATGGAAAAAGGGCTTGCGTAAAACACCACGAAACAAACCACGAAATGTAAAGTGGATGGTCATTATTGAGATGAAATACAGTTTTTTTTTGTCAGCGACCTGTGTGATTATAGGATTTTGTTGTGGAAAGACAATAAGAAATAATATTGAATATCTGTGGTTAAGCTGGCCATACGCTCTGCAGATTTTCTCTCCCAGCCGGTGGTGACCTGATAAATGGAATGATTTCCCACTAGGAAAAGGCCTCGATATTGGCCCCAGTCACCTCTGGGACCAACAATCTTGGCAGAAGAGGGAGGTGCTGCTGAGAGTGACAGGAGGCCCTTGCAGGTGATTGACTGCACTGGCCTCCTGATATTCTCTGCACTGATTGACAGAAGGCCCAGTAAATCTAGTCAGAAGACCCATGCAGCTATCCTAAAATAAAAATAAAATATATATGTATATGTGTGTGTATGTAATAAAAGCTCTGCAGTCCATTACTCTGTTACTGCTGTACTAGCCAGTAATAATGGAGCCAGATAGAGTAACTCCACCCAAAAATTGGAGGTGAAAGCAGCAGCTTAGGTCTGGACCCAAGTATTTTTTTGCCTGTTATATTGCCCCTAGTAAAAAATAAATAAATAAATCCTGGCCATACACTAGTATTATTGTTGTTCTGATCACCTGATAATTGAATGATCAAACCAATAATTGCTCTAGTGTATGGTGGCTGAGTGTGGGTGTCTGTTGCAAACAGCCCTGTTTCGACAGGGCCGTTCACTCCCAGCCAGTTCTGAACATAGCAATCGATCCCTGGAGCACCGAACATGGTGTTCTGAAAGGTGAGGAACCCCACTCCCTGACTCTAAGTTGCCCCCCCCCACAGCCTATCCCTAATTTCCCCCTTCCCCCACAGCCTAACCCTAAGTCCTTGGCGGCCTCGCTTCTGAAAAAGAATGGGTAAGTGTGCAAATCGCATACTCGCCCATTCATTAAAAAAAAAACACTGTTTGTGTTCGAAATAGGGACAGTTGAAAAGCTACTTTCGGATGTCCCTATTTAACAATGATAGGATTCGCAGCGGGGGCTCGCAACAATGGTGGCTGTAGACAAATGATCATAACTCATGGCGGGGGCGTAGAGAGGGTTCTAAACTTTCTGTCTGTAGAATTATTTGAACTATTTACTGCTGATTGGCACATCCTCATGGCGGTGGCGTAGAGAGGGTTCTAAACTTTCTGTCTGTAGAATTATTTGAACTATTTACTGCTGATTGGCACATCTGGAATCCAGGTAGTCCAGTCTCTGGTGTTCAGAGACCTCTAAAAGGTCGAAGTTTTCTTTATAGAACAAGATGCTGTGTCCCAATAGTGGAGAGTTGCAGATTATATAGAAATATAAAGATGAATTATATGTAATAGATGTGGAAAAGATATTTTTATTTAATCTATTACAAGTATGTCCTTAATTAACAGATTGCAATGGGTTGTGTGAGAACAGAAATGCGCTTAAACTTTCCGTCCTGTCGCGCTTTCTGTTAATATTAAGACCTCTGCCAAGTTAGGCTTTCTAATTGCTCTGTTCCAATCGAAAAATCCTCTTTCTGCTGTGTTGAGTTGGACTGTAGCCAAATTCTAACTTTAATCAAAAGGCATAATTAACGTCTCGTTCTCTCTCGCTGCCGTCTAAATACTCATCCTGGGTGTTTCAGTTCAGCTTAATTATTACTGGTTCATTTCCCATCACCCTTTCTCTCCCAGATATTGAAATGGAGAAAGTGACGGCAGATTAGACACACGGATACCCTTATATTTATCCCAAGCATGTTTACACTGTTCTACTGTGTTACCTCAACCCCCTAAGATGGGAGAATATTCCACTTATCTATTAGCCAGCTTAAGTCACATACTGTCTGCAACAGTTCTGTAACCTTTATGACCTATGTAATCAGGTGCTGAATAATTTCACTTTTCTTTGTATTGTAGACTATAGAAGATTTGATACAGGACAACTTGGGAAGATCTACAGTCAAATTGTAAGGTATGGATCAGCCCTATTCTTTTACGGGGAGATAATGTGTGGTGTTGCGTTGAACGTGCACAACCGATAAAAACATTTTTTAACAACCAAAAGGATTAAGCCTCACAGTCCCCTGTACTGTTCATTAATCCTTCATAACGTTTTTCATGTTTTTATTCTATTGATTTGTCTTCTCAATGCAGGGAGACCTGATTGCTCCAGCAAATTAAAGATGGTTTATTGGCTTACAAATTAGGTTTACAGGTTTACTAAAGCATCTAACGACCAATCAGATTAGGTCTATAGTTTCACTTCTGAAAATGTTAGCTAGAGTTAGGTTGCTATGGGCAACATACCCACTTAGTTAAGTATCAATAAGTCCACACATACATGTTAATGAGACGTGAAATTTTTTTTCTTTTAAGATTTTGATTACTTTTATCTCATTCTATAAGGAGTGTTTTATTATTTTTTTTTTTATCTATTTGTTAGAGGTGGGACAGTTATTTATTTTTTTATTATTTTTTTTTCTATCGAAAAACTGATAGGGTTATATTCTGTAGAGCTTCTAAAAAAGATTTGTGATCAGTCTGTTTTTAAGTCATTTTGTAGAATGCGCTGAAAGAATGTTAGATTCTGGTTGTTATGGGCAACATCTCAACTCAATATTTGCTATATTCAAGTGTTTATTTATTTAAAGTAGGCAGGCATTGCCCAGTAACACTCTTTTATCTGTGGGCAGGGGAATTAAGCATCAACCATAATAGTCATCTAACCAAGATTTTTAGCCTTTGTTTTCATAATTGCGACTCTGTATTTTCTTTACGGTTCCAAACACGTAAAGAGCTCATTTGCAACATCTCCATAGTCCTTCTAATGGGCATATAAGCCATTAGAAAATCCTAGAAAATGGGCTCTCTGGAATGGTTTCCTGTTGGGGACAATGCTCCGGCACTTTTCCCTTCTTGGCAAAAGCGTTTGTAAAATCTATAGAATCTACAACATTGAACCAACATAAAAACCGGACCTTTTTATAAGGAAACTAACCTCTGTTTATCAGCCAATATTAACCGCTGAATAGAATGTTTGCGGCCAGATTTACTAAGCTGTGGGTTTGAAATAGTGGAGATGTGTTGCCCATAGCTGTTGCGAGTCCTCGCTGCGATATTACAGATTGCGAAATGGGGACAGCTGAAAGTTTTTTCGGCTGTTCCTATTTAGAATGTGTAACTTCTGGTGGGGGGGGGGGGGGGGGGGGGGGGTTGACTTGGGGTTAGGGTAAGGGAGTAGGGAATCCTTACCTTTCGGAGTACTGTGTTCGGTGCTCCGGGGATCGATTGCTATGCCTTTTTGTGGGATGAGCAATCTATTTCCCAGCCAGTTTGGATCTGAAGCTTACCCACAGCTTAGTAATTGTGGACATTTGGACAACAATAAAAGATTTTGCAGCTGAGTTTATCCAGAGTTTTATTCTTGCATGATGAGAATTCAACAGAGTAAATTAAATAAATACATTTGTTGTTGAAAGAAAAATATTTGTGTTGGTGCCTATATTTTTACTTTAATTGGTGTATATATTTTTTCTTTAATAAACAGTGCTCTGATTTTACTGGTCTGCACTATTTATAAGAGACCTATTGATGATGATTACTATTTTATGTTTCAGCCTTCCTAGGATCGGAATATTCTAGGAAAGTGACTATTAATGAAGGGAGTTATTTACTGAAATGGGGTAGGGTTGAGAACAGAAAGAAGGGGATTATGGCTGTGTACAACCAATAATTGTGGGGACCCAGGCTGCAGGTCTCCATCCTCATGTGACATCACACGCCGTGACCTGAAATGTGCGGACCTGCAGGAATCCTTCACAGCGGCTGATTCACAAGGGAAAGCTTGTTATTAAGAAGTCCTTCCTGTGCATCGGCCCGCTGATACAGCTCTCCAGCACCAGGTGTCTGCAATAGGAGACTGGGGACAGTGACTCGTCCGTCTCCTACCGCTGCCAATACCTGCTGGTGGAGAGCTGAGTTTCAACGCCAGGCTCCCCTCTCTCTCTGAGCTTAAGACTCCAGTCCCAGCAGTCTCCCCCTGCTGGCGGCCCAGCATACATTTTATTCTGTACTTAAGTGTCCCTTTCACAGCCTCTGCTGAACGTCTCATAACACCTTGATCATGACTTCTCTGTTGTCCTGCACTGAGCCATTTCCCCTATCCTTCTATGTGCTGCACTGACATTTTCTAATATCCTTGCTTTCATATTCCATTCCTCCCCTATACCCTCATTTTCCGCACTGCCCCCAAGAGACTATGTGGAAGTGTTGCAGTAGAGTCCTGGACGTACGAGGAGAAATGGCGATCTCGCATTGAAACTCCGCGCCCTCTGCGGTTGGAGCTTTGAATACAGCGGCAGGGAAGTTCTGGATCCGGCCTTTGGATCGGTTCCACGGATAAGAAAGAAATAAGTACTAAGTGGCAAGTGCGCTCCCATGAAACTCCCCTCGTTCTTAGCTGACTTCTGCCTCCATAGGGCTACCTTAACGCTCCGTGTGTTTCTTTGTGTGGATTTTGCTAAAGTACGTGCGTACTTCTCAAACTCTGCCCATACATGCCTCCCCCCACCCACTTAACTCGCTACTTACTGAGTAGTGGCACGCCTCTTGTTACGGAACTCATTAGGCAGTGAGCTGAACTCTGTGCGGGACTGGTTTCCGTGCGGAACATCTGGAACGCGTAATTCGCATAACGGCAAGATACACACGCAGTCTGTGTTAGGTACGTTAAGGGCCTTTATGATTAAAATACAATAACCCCAAGATCTGTGCATTTGTGAGCTATAAAACGGTTAATATTTCATGTGGAGGAAAGCTGCAGGAGAATAGAAAATGATAGTTTTTAGAATCTGCCGGATAAATGGTATTTAGGAGTAAATTGAAGGGTTTTACATGGAGTGGGCGCTTTTGGTTTTTAACATAGCACATTTTGGCTGCCAACAGCGGCTCAGTGTTTGGCGCTATCATTTAGCAAGCGCCCGATGCTCCTGCAGCTGTAGGAGGCCAGGACATTTCCGAAGTGTTACCCTGCAAGCACAGGCTGGAGGTAAAATATACAGGAAAAGCAGATCCATTGTGTATTGGACGCACTGTTTTACCAGCTCCAAGGACAGTGTGTAAAGAAATGCAGCGAGTGACCTTCCCTTCAGAATAGTCTGTAGCTGAATAGAGGCAGATGGGTTTATCTGCAATATCTCTCGTTGTCCCGAGGTAACACAATAAGAGCACCTCGAATTGTTCTGTATGCATATCACAAGGATTCTGAATGGTGCGTATTGTTTAATTTGACATTGGTTTTCAGAAAGTCTCAATGTTTGAGTAGAAATGCGTCGGAATTATCGATCTGCGACTTGTGGAGGTCACTGAGTCAATTATTTACCATTACGGTGTAGAATAATAAGTATTAAAAGCTGGTTAAAAAAATTTCCAGACATTTGATCTCACACCAGCTCAGATTCGTCTTGCGGAGTCAGGGGTATTTTGGTCACCTGTGTAGATACATGGGAACCGGCATCACGAAAAAGTACTGGGCGTGGGCGACCATTACTTCACTTATCCCGATATGACTTTTTGAGACTGAAAAAGAATAGGCAAAGTGGAGATGTTGCTCATAGCAGCCAATCAGATCCTAGCTGACATTCTGTAGTATGTAACAGGAAAGTGAGAGCTAGAATGTCATTGGTTGCTATGGGCAACATAATTCCTTTTTCCGCTGTTTAGTAAATCTAGCCCATAGTTTTGCAGTTATCTCGCTGCTAATAGATTGATTCCATTAACGGTCTGTATTTTTTGGCAGTTTCTTGGAGATAATTTTCATATTTCCAGTTGAAATGGGGGACATTATTGTTGCTGCCTGCCACAGCTAAAGTTCCCTTTCAGGATTCCACAGCCATATCGTTACCAGCTGCCCTCCTTATGTGTTTGAGTGCCTTGTACTGCTATCTCCCACCTAAACGTGCAGATATTCTTATTTTCCATCTGTTGGAGAGTTCAATCACTAGATTTGTGACCCGGGGTCATAGTCTATTTGGGTGTGGGTCCCCGCTAAGAACGGACCTATTTTGATAGGGCCGTTCTCTCCCAGCCAGTTTCAAACTCAATGAGACATAGCAATCTATCCACGGAGCTCCAAACGCGATGCTCTGAAACGTAAGGCTAAAAACCAACCCAACCCTTCCCCTAATTCTAGCCCTAACCCTCCCCTTCCATTATCCTAACCCTAACCATTCCTTCTGCCTAGCATGACCCTAACCCACCCTTTTCTATAGCCTAACTCTAAAACCCCTGCCCCGCAGCCTAACCCTAACCCCCCCCCCTTTCTAGCACTAAAAACTAAAAGTCCCCGGAGAGGTTACTCACCTCTCTGGAGCTGTCAGCAGTGGGTCCGGCGGGGCTCTGTGAAAATGAATGGGCGAGTATTCCAATCGTTACACTCTCCCATTCATAAAAAAAAATTCTAAAACGGGCCCCTATTTGGAATAGAGGAAGCCAAAAAGTAACTTTCATCTGTCTCGATTTCTGAAAGGAGCCTTCGTTGCGGGGACTGCAACCGGTTTATTTAATTGGATGTATCCATTTCTTCTGTGACTATATATTTATATTTGTTTGTATGTAAATTTTATCTTATTGTATTGCTTGAATTTGGATTAATAAAGTTGTCTGATACACTTCTATGGATGTGAGTCCTCATAACGAATTGCTGCGGGGGGTGGACTTAGGG
>WWET01003109.1:81557-100419 GCA_011038615.1 Limnodynastes dumerilii | reverse complement strand
ACACACACACACACACACACACACACACACATATGAGATAGATAGATAGATAGATAGATAGATAGATAGATAGATAGATAGATAGATAGATAGATAGATAGATAGATACAAACATATGAGATAGATAGATACAAACATATGAGATAGATAGATACAAACATATGAGATAGATAGATACAAACATATGAGATAGATAGATACAAACATATGAGATAGATAGATACAAACATATGAGATAGATAGATACAAACATATGAGATAGATAGATACAAACATATGAGATAGATAGATACAAACATATGAGATAGATAGATACAAACATATGAGATAGATAGATACAAACATATGAGATAGATAGATACAAACATATGAGATAGATAGATACAAACATATGAGATAGATAGATACAAACATATGAGATAGATAGATACAAACATATGAGATAGATAGATACAAACATATGAGATAGATAGATACAAACATATGAGATAGATAGATACAAACATATGAGATAGATAGATACAAACATATGAGATAGATAGATACAAACATATGAGATAGATAGATACAAACATATGAGATAGATAGATACAAACATATGAGATAGATAGATACAAACATATGAGATAGATAGATACAAACATATGAGATAGATAGATACAAACATATGAGATAGATAGATACAAACATATGAGATAGATAGATACAAACATATGAGATAGATAGATAGATAGATAGATAGATAGATAGATAGATAGATAGATAGAAACATATGATTCAGTGCAGCCAAAAGGAACTAGTGTTATAACCGCGTCTTCCTTTACTAAAATGAATTTGCTACCACATCATATCGGTCACAGAATCTAATTTGCTCTGAGTATACACACAAAGGCATTAAATAATAAATGGGGGGAAGGTATGGGCGCTGGTGTCTCACTAGTAAATGTATAGATGGCAATACAATAAAACAATAAAAAAATAATAATAAAAACAAAACAAAAAAACAAAAACAAACAAAACAAAACAAATCAAATAAATCAAAAAAACAAAAAAACAAAACAAAACAGAACTGAAGTCTCTTCAAAGGAGTTATCTCCCTGATAGTATTCCAGGGGTCTTCCAACACTTTTCCCCTGTGTGTCCCCACAATCGGCAACAGAAAGTAATTTCATTCTGGCTCACCAGTAATGTATCTTTCTTACGGATCTTCCGTGATTCATGTAGTCCTTTTCTTTGTGTTGTCCTCTTTAGCAACTCTCCAATGTTTCTTCTTTATAGATGGACTTTACTTCCTTTTTTGTTTTTTGATTTATTTGATTTGTTTTGTTTGTTTTTGTTTTGTTTTTATTATCATTTTTTTTATTAGTTTATTGTTTTATTGTATTGCCATCTATACATTTACTAGTGAGACACCAGCGCCCATACCTTCCCCCCAATTATTATTTGATGGTTTTGAAGCTTAGAGGGAGGCACTGCCCTATGCTGTAGGGAATTTGGTGTTATTCCCGGGAGGAAGGAAGGAGCTGCAGGTGGTGTGTGAGCGCAAGGCATAAGATTTAATCTGCATATACACACAAAGGCCCCGATTTACTAAGCTGCGGGTTGGGAAAAGTGGAGATGTTGCCTATAGCAACCAATCAGATTCTAGCTCTCACTTTCTTTTTACATTCTAGAGAATGGCAGCTAAAATCTGATTGGTTGCTATGGGCAACATCTCCACTTTTCCAAGATTGCAGCTAAATAAATCTGGACCAAAAGCTTTGTTTGTCACAGATGCTATTGTCAGATTTCTCTCAATCAATGCAACAGACACCTAGGAGCAGATCCCAAAATACGATATTCCCCTTGTTCGGATTGCACGCAGAGTGTTGTTCTCCCTATACACACGCAGTGCTACTCCAGCAGAACGCATCGCGACCCATCCAGACTTCAGAAGAATGACACTAGCGACAGGGGCTGGATTTGCGTTCACAAGTGGGCGGGACTAAGCATTACATTGAAGGGTGTGGGCATGTCCTATCTCTGTGCACCAATCCAATCATTTGCAACAATGACATTTTCAATTTGCATGAGACAGGAAAGTTGAGGCAGACATTGGATATTGGAAGTCTGTCAGAAAGAGGGGGGTGGTTAGTGGTGCGATTGCACAGATGCGCGGTATGGCTGCCGTGCGATTGCGGATCCTTACACCTTCATTACTGAAGGACCCAATCGCACAAGAATCAGATCACAGGATTATCACTTTAGAGTAAATAGATATTTCTTACAGGTACTGGTGTCTGAGCAGTGGATACTGAATGGAAACTAATAGGATCTGATGGCACACCGAGTGTACACAACAGATGAGTGTGCCAGGGTATGAACATAGCGTGGTACCTGTTCTGTGCCCGGGTAGCATTGCTCTGCCAGGGGTCATCTTTCATCCTCTCCGGCTCCTCAGGCTCTATTTCCTGTACATCGTTCCGCTGATTTTCTGGCTTTTCCTGCTCCGATTCCAGGGACGCCCCACAGAGGTCCGAGCGGAGGAAGTCATCAGCCGATATCAGAGTCTACAAGAAATAGTAGATATAATAAGACATAATATTACACAGCCGTGCCGCTTCACTAATAAGAGATGAAACGTAGTGAAAATGGACAGGATTCACACTTAATAACGTAAACAAAGTGTTCAGGTGGCGCTGCCTTTCAGTCCGTAAATAGCGTGTAAGCAGCTGGAGGTTGTCCTGCAGGATTGCTATACTGATCCAGACGTTTATTTTATACCTTCCCGCTCGGTTTTGTTTTGTTTTGTTTACTTTCTGTTTTGCTTTATTTAATTTATTTTGTTTTGTTCTGTCCCTGTCTTTGTTTGTGTTCTCTGTTTTTTGTCTCTGTCATATTTTATATCTTTGTTTTACTTTACGTATTCTTGTACTTTATGTGTTTTGCTACAATAAATACCATATTATTTTAGCGCTGGGTACCTCCATTCTTTACATACACTTAATAACGTTTTTGTTTTTTTTTTTAGATTTGCGCATGCGCCTTCCAGTTCATCTCCGTACCTAATGAGATCTGTAAGAGGAGCGTGCCACTTCTCTATAGGTGAAGTTAAAAAAAAGTGGGTGGGGGGAGGGCATGTGAATAGGGCATAATGGGCCACGCGTTCTTAAGCAAAATCTGCACAAATATACACAGAGGGCCGCGTGCAGAGCTCCGGACGCATTGCATAAGCGCCCGGAGTTTTCCGATATTTGTTACTGCACATGAGCAGTAATTTTGTAACGCCATCTACGTTTCTTTTTGCAATGTAGATTGCGTATCTGTAAGACCACGTATACGCAATCTATGTTGCAAAAAGAAACGTAGATGGCGTTACAAAGTTACAAATATCGGAAAACTCCGGGCGCACTGCATATGGAGCTCTGCAGACGGCCCCGGGAGAGTGAAGATAGCGCTATGGAGGCGGAAGTCAGCAAAGGAAAGAACGAGGGGTGCGTCATGCGTATTTTTGCGAATCCGCGCGTACTTATCTCCTGATCTGTGAATCAGGCCCACCATGCGTATCAAATATACATGGTGAGTGGGCACGCCCCGCCATCTGATAACGCATCGGTTGGCTGCTGTGGAATTCACGGTACTTCGCGCACGCAGTACATACGGACAGGCGACTTATGCGCGCACTGTCAGCCAAGTCAGGATCCGGTCCTATGTATGCGCTAAATTTATATGAAGCGGCACAAAAAACATTAACAAACAAGAAAATCATACAGAAAGCAGATAAACTTCTGTATGTTAAGACTTTCTCACAACAAACACCAGGTCATAAAGTATGGCCGATAGCAAGCAGCCAGTCTATAGTGACGTAGGTCCACGCTCACAGCTAAGATCCGCACCTAACTCATTCTTCCAGCCCCAGACCCTTCTTAGGAGTGAATACGGTCCATAAACTCTCCATAAAGTTACATCACACAAAATTCACTTCTGATCTGAATACACGGGACAAGCGAGTCCAACAGGACACAACGGGCCTGATCCAGACCTACGCTCATGAAATGCTCATGTGCGTCCGTAAGCTCATTGCGCAGTTACGACGCTTAGCACGCCCATACTGTACGATTTACATGCCTCACCCCGCCCTCGGTGCGTATTTACGGGTTTCGTATGGCAGACACGCCCCCTCCAGTGTTGCTACGAAGCTGGTACGCTCAAGGCCCATACGCACAGAATTTCGTAGCGTAACATGAGTGTAACACCTGCCCCGAGCATGCGCGGAAAGTGCAAATGGCCGCTTAGGACCATCGTAAAAACGCAGCTGAGCCTAGGTCTGGATCAGGCCCAATGACACCCGCAACAATTTCTCAACTCAAAACATTTTTATTGAATAAATCTGCATTGTGGGAAAAAAAATGAATAACCTGCGCTCGCAAGATTTGGCAATTCCCAAGTTTCCCAAGTTTCGCCTCTATTTCACGCCACCCAAGTCCGGCTAACGTCCTATCTGATAAGAATGGCGTTTTTAGAACGACAGAGACATGCAGCCGGTGCTTTCTTCTCTATCGACGTTTTATTAGCTGCAAAATGAAGAGCCCATGAAAAAGATTCGGAAATGCCCCCGATACATTCATCTGCGCACAGAGATGAAAGGCGTCCTGCACCTGCCAAGGAGATCTCCCAAGATATGAACCATTCAAGGGATTTTGTTAGGAAGAGCCTGGCGCTCGGCAATTCATCAGAGCTGTCTGTTTTATGGCCATGTAAATTAAAACGTTACTTTGTCGGCTTCCAAGCTCCTCTCCAGATTGACAAATGTTGACAGGCATAGGAGAAGAGAGAGAGGGGGAGGGCTGAGTGCCGAGGGTATATTCCATCTCTGACCATGTTACATATTGCTCTCCAGGCATCAAAGCTTTGCTTATTCTCACAAAGCACTATGCAGTGTGGGTTGTGTTGGCGCGTCCACTGAAACTTGCCCAGTTACAGCACAATAACGGACAGCTGGGGAGGGGAACTGTGTAGATATCTGGTACACATTCATACCAAGGTAACACACAGAGGAGCTGGGGAGAGATTGAAGCAATCATTGTTCAGGGTTGGTTATATATGAATGGCAAGTAGCAGATTTAAAATGTCCGGTGACTGGCTGATTAAGATGGAAGCCCCATGCAGTAATTAGGCGACACCTAAGCAATGATTTGCATCTGCGGCTTTTGTCAATCTCTCTCATTATGGGGAAGATCCAGAGTTACTTATTTATTAACAGGTTTTTATATAGAGGGGGGGGGGGGTAAGAGGGTCCTGATCGCAATCTTACACTCTATAGGACATTGGCCATTGATACAGAAGGACAAGGGCTATATATCACAATATGGAGCAGCCAGGGTGTATGGTAACAATGCTGTGTATAATCAGTCACACAGCAGTGTCACTACCAGGACTGAGGGGATATTACTATGGAGAGAGACATACATGGTGTATGGTAACAGTGCTCAGTGCTCTGTATGATCAGTCATACAACATGTTACTACCAGGACTGAGGGGATATTACTATGGAGAGAGACAGGGTGTATGGTAACAGTGCTCAGGGCTGTGTACGATCAGTTACACAGCAGTGTAAGTAGCAGAAGAGGATTATTAATATGGTAAGAAAAGTGTTTAAGTTTGTGTCAATCATGTATCAGAAAGTAAACTTGATAGCAGTCATTGTAAATAGCGTAGACGTAGGATGAGGAATTTGATGAGTTTTTCTAAAGAGGAGAGTTATTTATTTTATTTATTAACCGGTTTTTATATAGTGCTATCAGATTACATAGCGCTTTACAGAGAATAATTCACAATAACTTCAGTCCCTGCTCCATTGAAGATACATTTTAAGTTCCCTAACACATACACACAGACACACAGACACACTAGGGTTAATTTAGCCTGCAGTCAATTAACTTACCAACACGTTGTTGGTGCGTGGGACGGAACCCACACAGACACGGGGAGAACATACAAACTTTACACAGATGAAGGCCTCCAACTCCGAATCCTATTCATAACCTCAGTGAGTTTCAAGGGAGCAATAAAAGTTTGAGAGTAACAGCAAAAGCCATAGCCATGTTAACATGCGGGGAGAGGTGAAGGGGGAGTTGATTGGAGACTGACACATCTAAACTATGTGAATAGAATTAGCGTTGAGTGAGGGGGTTTGCTATGTCAACTCTGGATCCGCAGCCCAGAACACAGGACCAGCGAGCGCATGTGACATCACCTCTATCACGCACACAGATTTCCGATCTGCCATCACCTAAAAAGTCAACGGATAGGAAGTCCGAATATCGTGGCCACCAGTTAGTGCGCCCTTACTGGAAATTCAACTATAAAACCCCTCCTACTTGTGAAAGCGCCCCCCCTCCCCCTCCATCGGGAAAAAACGAAACAAACAAAAAACTCTAAACACTGATCGTGAACCGATTGCAGAGCTCGGAGCGTGTGCACGCGCAGCTCGCAAAGGCAGGTGTTTTCCAAGGCGACCGGTCAGAAAAAGAAAAACTGTAGTTTGGATCTGGTCATAAATTACAGTTTAAAATAAAAGCTGCTCAGTGTTAGTTGCCTAAATAGAAGTATTCTCCTTGCAGGGAAAAATAAATAAATAATAATAATAACGGACCGGATTCAGACTTAAGAAGGAGCTTGAAATTAAGAGAAAAAAGTTACTCCTGGGCTAAACCATGTTGATTACAGGGGAGACATATTTCATCTGTTGCTAAAGTATTAGAGTTGAGAGGTGATGTTTCCTATCCCAAGTCTAAATAACAGTGTGATAGTAACGCTGCTCAGTATCTGTGTGCAGTAAGCAATTCAAAGATATATTCCTGCATGCAGAGAATACAATTAACTTGACTCCACCTGCAATCAGCATGGTTTAGCCCAGGAGTAACTATTCTATCTTAATTTCAAGCTCATTCTTAAGTCTGGATCCAGCTCTAAGAGAGGAAGGTTACACCTGGGCCAAACCATGTTGATTGCAGGGGGAATCAAGGTAATTATATTCTCTGCATGCAGGGATATATTTTGAATTGCTTACTGCACACAGACACTGACCAGCTTTACTATCACACTGTTATTTAGACTTGGGATAGGAAACATCACCTCTCAACTCTAATACTGTTTGCAACAGATGAAATATGACTCCCCTGCAATCACCATAGTTTAACCCAGGAGTAACTTTCCCCTCTTATTTTCACTCTCCAATAATAACAATAATAATAATAATAATTTACACTCCTCACATTGCAGCAAGGTTTAGCGAGGTTGATACTATCAAATTCCAGATCAGACTCTACGTTTGTTTGTTTTTTTATTTAAGACGAACAATGTAATTTCTACTGGTTAAAATCTATTTCTATTTGTTAAGTGGTGAGTTCTTTATTTATAGCAAGTACTGACAACTTGATCAACAACAGATAAAAGCAAAAGTCAGATATTAAAAACTTTGGGCCTGTACAATACCTGTAATGTATGTACTAATGTGATTTTCAATAAAAATGTATTGTTGAAAAAATTAATCGTATCTTTGCATTCTAGGAAATATATTTGCTTTTGCTTACTGCACACAGATACTGACCATCTTCACGTTTATACTGCTATTCAGACTTGGGCTGGGAAAACGCCACCTCTCAACACTACTACTGATTGCAACAGATTAAATTTGACTCCCCCTGAAATCAACATGGTTTAGCCCAATTTGACTCCCCCTGAAATCAACATGGTTTAGCCCAGAAGTAACTTTCCTCTCTTATTTTCACTCTCTGAATCAGGTCCATTAATTTGATCTTGAAAGAAAATGACAATAAGGTTTTCTTCAATTGTTTCCAAAAGACAGAAAAAATAAACAACTCAAAGAAGCAAAACCTTTCCATTAAAGACTCTATAGAGAAAATCTTCTATTAATGTAATGTAGCCATGAACAACATAATGCACAAACTATAGACATCAGATCACATGACTGTTTGTCTCTTAAAGCTCATCTTCTGTCAGCTAGTAAAAATTTTCAGTGCAAGTGCAACCTACATTCGTGTAATGTACTGGAGTGATGGTCATCGCCATCTAGTGGTCAATATGTACACTACTTAGTTCAGTGGCCAGATTTACTAAGCTGTGGGTTTGAAAAAGTGGAGATGTTGCCCATAGCAACCAATCAGATTTTAGCTGACATTCTCTAGTATGTAAAAGGAAAATGAGAGCTAGAATCTAATTGGTTGCTGTAGGCAACATCTCCACTTTTCCAAACCCGCAGTTTAGTAAATCTGGCCCCAGGACTATCCCACTAGGACACACGCGAGAGGAGTCCCGAAATTTTGACCAGGTGCCTCCACAAGGCTTAATCCAGCATGGACTGTGGCCCATATCCAGAGGGCAGATATTACCCTATTTTCTCTTGCATGTGCAAACCAGATTGCATTCAATGAGAGAAGTCAAGTTTTCTGGTGGACAGTTCAATTGCGCAATTTCATTATAAATTATGTACAAGTGCATATGAACTGTCACTTATGCTGAGTAAAGCTAGCCCCTCTATCAGAATACTATAGGTAGTATTCATATACAGTTTCAAATATATTATTGCTATTATGCAACAGCTAAAATCAGAAAAAAATTAAAAAGCACAGTATAAAACCAAATTTGTAAAACTAATCTTTTATATGAAAAAAATGGAAGCACTCTACATCGCTACCTGGTGGTTGTAATTGGTAGAGCAGTTTTTGGATTTCGTTTTTATACATTAAACAGCCAGATATTTAGTATGTCCAATCTCGCTGAATATTTTTCTAGGCATCAGCCATACCATTTATAGCACTGTCATAATCAGAAGTGGCACATTTACGTATGTTTTGTTAAACAATAGTTCAGCAGCTCTCGCGGGTACCAGCACAGTTCTCACAAGGCTTTGGCTATCCGTAAATGGGTCCTGCTCTCAGCCCCTGATATAGCTGCACCTACCCATTTATCAAATATTTAAAGAGAAGTAAAAATATGTCTAATAAATGGACCTCTAGAAGCATCGCGAGTCGCGATCATCTCCATACCTCTCTGGTCTCCTGCTCTCTCCCTTCCAGCTCCCGCTCCAGCCGGGAGACTTTCTGGCTGATGGATGCGATGGTGACATCTTTCTGGTTCAGCTTTGTAGTCAGATCAGAGATGTCTTCCTGCAGTCTCTCCAGGCTATCGCGTTTCTCCGCTTCCTTACAGGAGTCTTTATCAATCTATCATTACAACCATGTACAACATTGATAAATAAATCTCAATTTCAGAGCTCTCTGTGGGACGTTCATATGAAGCACAAAGCAGGGCCTGTATTCACAGTACCGGACGTATAACATTTTTAGAACACGATTTTTACTATTGCGCATGCAGTCATTTTTTACCGCATTTATGCAATCTACGTAAGAAAAAGATCCATTTTTTTTTTACATTAAAAAAAAATGACTATACATGCGCAGTAGTAAAAATCACTAAACACCGGATGTATATGTTATACGTCTGGTACTCTGAATACAGGCCCATGTTCCTATATCCCTCATCTCATGCTACAGCAGTATATAGAAAATATTTGTATACATATAAGTCTGAAACAGACACAAATAGACCTTTGCATTTTTCTGCCATTTTGAGCTGAATTATTACACATATTAATTCAGACTATAGATTTTTTATGAACCAGTTTCTTTTTAGCGACATTTCTCAAAGCTCTTCACTTTTAGTCTTAGAGATTAAGCGCCATTTGTGTATACCAACATTACATGATATTGTGTTTCTGATGCAGGTTATAAATGCAGATAGTCACTGACCACAATGATTAATATCGGACAGTAGGATGTTTTCGCCCTACAGCTATGCAAGATTTACATTCTAGAACTTTTATACCGCTTATTAAATACAGTCAACAAAAACCTACAAAAATAAAAAAGTATATATGGTCTGTCGTCGGTGTGTGTCTACATGATGGTAGTTGACATGAGGATTCCATAGTGGGTAACTGGTACTTGACATGATTTTATTCTGCGCCCCCCCCCCCCCAAAAAAAAAAGGTTGAGAACCACTGCTCTAGAGTCTTGTGGCATTCCAGCCAACCTTCAGGCAGCCATCTACAAGCTGCATAGTTAAAGGTGTGTCCATCTGGAATAGATCTCACTACCAGGGGAAAGTGGTAGGAGGCTTAAATGTCACATGAACTCTGGTTGTAGTTCTGGTACTTCTTAGGACTAGGTTGGACACGACACCCCATATAGGTAGACAGGATAACTATGTTTAGGGCCAATTAGTAATATCACACCTTTATTTTACATTTAAAGAAATAAATAGACAAATACATAAATAATTAAAATGAGCTACAACAAGCAGCACAGAAATGGTCTTGGGCTCTTGGCTGTGCGGATGTAAGCAGTACCACTATCTAGACATTAGAGGTCCGTATGTCACCTGAATTCCACAAGCTGCTAAAATTCGGGTGATTTTCTTGCAGCGCACACTAGGCGTTACAATACGGATCCCCAGGTGTACAAAACTTAGTTCTCTACACAAGGAGAGCTGTCTGTCAGGGTGTTCCGTCCCCTCCACCTGCCTAAACACCATAAGGTGGGAGGGGGGGGCGTTCGTACGGACTGCTGGATCTGCACAGGTAACTTGATGCAGGGTTATGGCAGCGTAACTTCTGCCATAAGCGTACGAGAGGGGAGAACAGGTTTCACTGCCCCCCTGCTCCGTGTGGACCGCCAGACCTCCGGAAAATGCTCAGAATCTGACCCTACATATCAACCACATAAACAAAATAAGAGAGTGTGTGTGTGTGTGTATGTGTATGTATATAATAATTTGCCATATGTTAAATCAGATTGCTTCTCTGAAGGAACAAATTGTACAGTATCTTAAATCCAGTAACTTACAGGATCCCAAGCAGCATGGATTCACTGGGGGAAGATCATGTCACACAAATCTTACTGAATTGTTATTTTAGCAAGGCTTTTGACACTGTGCCACATTGAAGACTGTTAAATAAGCTGGAAACTTTAGGGTTAGGCTTAAAGCTAGTTGCATGGATACAATCTTGGTTACAGGATAGACAACAAAGGGTTGTAGTAAATGGAATCTCTTCTGGGGATGGTAAGGTAACCAGTGGAGTACCCCAGGGTTCTGTACTTGGACCAGTGCTATTTAATATCTTTATAGGTGATATTGCCTGTGGTATTGAGGGGAAAATATGCCTTTTTGCAGATGACACAAAGATATGTAACCGGGTAGACACGCCAGGAGGGATGATCTAGGTAGACTGGAGGAATGGTCAAGAGCAGTTTAATGCCAAAAAATGCTAAATCATGCACTTGGGGCACAAAAACCCAGAGGCTAAATATTTCCTTATTTGCATTACATTAGAATCTGCCGAGGAGGAAAGGGATCTAGGAGTCATTATTTCCAGTGACTTAAAGCTAGCCAATCAATGTAACAAAGCAATGAGAAAGGCAAGTCAGATGCTTGGTTTCATAGGAAGAGGAATTAGAAGCAGAAAGAGAGAAGTAGTTATGTCACTTTATAGATCATTGGCACAACCTCACCTAGAATACTGTGTTCAGTTCTGGAGGCCATATCTCCAGAAAGACCATGGTCCATGGCCTGTGTCACACAACATACCAAGAAAGGCTAGAGGAACTAAAAATGTATAGCTTGGAGCAGAGAAGGGATAGGGGGTGGATATGATGGCAGCTTTCACATATATCAATGGTTGTGACTGGCTAGAGGAGGGGGAATTTTACAAAGGAAGAGGTGTAATAGAACACGAGGGTATGAATATAAACTGGAGGGTGGGAGATTCAGTGGAAATGTGTGGAAAAATGACTTCACTGAAAGGGTGATAGATAAGTGGAATAGCCTCCCATCTGAGGATAACACAGTAGAACAGTGTAAACATGCTGGGGATAAATATGAGGATATCCTAAATCTCAAACTAAATTGAGGGTAAATAGGGTCTAGGGTCAGTATAGTTTTAAATAAACACCTGGGCAGACTGGATGGGCCATGTGGCTCTTATCTGCCGTCACTTTCTATGTTTCTATGAAATCCATAACTGTTGACAGGTTTAACATTTCACCTGCCAAATTTAGATAGAAGTCAATGTGAAACTCAGCGTTCTTCCAGTTCTTGTACATAATGATTATTTTTTTTTAGACAATTATTTGTGCCATCACCCTTGAGGAAACATTAATTCCTTTAAACAGGAACGTTGCCAGTCAGCTTTATCTGTTGATGCAGTTAATGTCAGCCAGAGCGTTGATGCTGTAAAATAGGAGCATCCAGGAACCGGTCATGAAATTGAGGGCACAGAATACACAGCAGCTGCCTAATGACAGCTTTCAAAGGTCTCCAGCAGCAGCCTTACCAGATCTTTACAAGGAGACAGGTTTAACCTCCTCCGAGCCTGGTCTTTGCCGGGCGTCCTGTTTGTTGTGGGTACGCCAGGGTTTGGAAAGCTGAAACACAGAGATAAACGGGGTTTTATAATGAAATAGAGCAAGGAGGCGCCT
Organism: Limnodynastes dumerilii; assembly: GCA_011038615.1. Taxonomy (NCBI): domain Eukaryota; kingdom Metazoa; phylum Chordata; class Amphibia; order Anura; family Limnodynastidae; genus Limnodynastes; species Limnodynastes dumerilii. The sequence goes on along the minus strand of WWET01003109.1, from coordinate 87,880 downwards.
TTCTATTGATTGCTCAACCACATCAATAACAATATGATTGATTTGTGAAATTGGAGAACAGTAAATGCATGTCATAAAGCTTTTCCTTGTTGCAGAATTTGTACTGGGATAAATGAAAAAAATATATATATACATACAGTTTAAAAGTAGCTTACAGGGCAGAGACGTGAGACCGTATTCACAATTAAGTCTGCAAGGGGACGGGTGTGGGTCCGGCTAAGAACAGCCCTATATTGAATTGGCTGAGATATCGCCTCGATGCGGTATAGCAATCAATCCCGGAGCACCAAAAAGAGTGCTCTGATAGGCAAGTGTAAAACACTACCCCAACCCTTTCCCTAAATCTAATCCTAACCCTCCCCTTTCCATTACTCTAACCCTTCTTATCCCTCCCTTCCCCACAGCCTAACCCTAACCCCCCCTTCCATTACTCTTACCCTATCCCTCCCTTCCCCACAGCCAGCCTAAAAACTAACCCCAACCCTATTCCTAATTCTGACCCTATCCCTCCCCCTCCATTACTCTTCCCCTACCCCCCCTTCCTCGCAGCCTGACCCTAACCATCCCCTTCCATTACTCTTACCCTATCCCTCCCTTCCCTACAGCCTAACCCTAACCCCCCCATCACCGCAGCCTGACTCTAACCCTTCCTTCTCCCTAGCTTGACCCTAACCCTCCCTTTCTATGGCCCTAACGCTCCCTTCCTAAGAGCCTAACCCTAACACTAAAAGTCCCCGGAGAGGAGCTGTAGGTGCAGCAGACCCTGGGAAAATAAATGAGTGAGTATGCCGATCAGCACACTCAGCCATGCATTAAAAAAAAAAATCTAAAATGGGCGCCTATTCTAAATAGAGAGAGCCGAAAAGGAACTTTCAGCTGTCTCTATTTCTAAAAGCAGCTCATTAGAGCAGGGACTGCAACCGCAAGGGGACTTACACAAATCGCTTGCATATATCCCCTTGCTTGTAACAACTGCGCATGCGTGCGTCAGATGTTACGAAGCAGATCTCCACAAGAACGGAAACGGCGCTGGAGGCGGGGTTTTTCCATGCTAATATGCCAAAAGGGGAGTAATTCAGAATATCCACATGGATCCGGCATCGTACAGAGGCAGATCTGCGCAGTAGACCTAAGGTAGAAGTGTGCATACTGCCGTACATCAGAGGAGAGTGACAGGGGGAGTTCATTCCCCTCTTCCGTGCATGATAGCAGACTCCCCCGGAAAACGTGCGGGAGTCTGAATGTGGTCTATGATCACGCTTCTGAGGATTAATGGAGATTAGTTTCATAACACAAAAATATACACAATTGTTAAAGAAACAAGAAGCGTCTCCAGAACATTAGTGACTATGGACCGGATCCAGAGTTAGGAAATGTGGGCGTGTTCCGCACCCTGCGTAAGGTATAGGTTTTCCGCCATGGATCTGGAGCCTCATAATCTACGCTGACTTGCTAGAAGTCTTTCCGATGGCGGGGCAGCAAGGGTGAACCAGTCTTGCGTAGAGAATGTACACATGGCGGGCGGGGGAAGGTATGCTGAGCGTACAGTAAGGGCTTACGTTTGACTCTGTTATGCATTGGCCTCGTATTCTGGGGGGGCTCAATGCATAACATTTAAGGTAAGGTTAAGAAAGTCTGTACTTGAGGGGAGCAGCTTTAGGATTGCACAATGATCTGCTAACAGAACGCTGCTGCGGGCGGCAATCTGACCGCACTGGGCTGCTATCCTGTATAATTATGCCCCTGCAGTGGGCAGGACTCGTCTTTGGACGGTGTAGGTTACATGTGAGTACACACCAGGAACTGGATTCAGTATTCGGTCCTGGCATGTTCTGGTACTGCGGCGTTCGGCCGGCCGTATTGTGACAATGATACAGCTGCCAGCTCTATGCTGGGGAAACAGAAAATTGCTGTCGGGAACCGGTACCAATCTCAACATGTCCCTAATGGTGACAAGCTGCGCCGGGCTGAGGTTAGGATTAGGGCTTAAGGGGTAGGTTAGGGTTATGCTGCAGGAAATGGAGGGTTAAGGTTAGGGTTAGGATTAAGGGCTTACCTGACGGCGAAGAAAAAAAAATGGTGACTCCGGGAGTCACAGCACCGTCTCTCTCGAAAATGGAGACTGACAACAATTGCCGCCATTCAGCTGCCGCAAGATGGTGTGCCACATCGTACCGGCAAACCACACCCCTCTTACGATACAGCCAGTGCATCCAACCAACTAAAACTATGGACTAGACCACCGCTAACCTCCGAAGCCGGATTCCTGCGGAATCCAAATTTCTGTGCGGGCGAGGGAAGACCACCCCCGATAGCAGGACCCTTCCTTAAAATTTCACTTAAACTGGGGACGGTGCAGAATTCTGGATAGTACATAAGGGCTGAAGCCATCACTGTACTCATAGGTGTATCTATAATGGGTGCAGGGTGTGCAGTGAACAAGGGTCCTTCAGAATAGGCATTCATCCTGCGCCCAGCGTTGGCAGGGGAAGGGACGAAATAGATGCCAAATGAGCCCCCCTTCCCCTGTGGTGGGACTGTTCTTAGTCACGGGCCGAAAAGGGGGTGGGGCTTACAGCATAGTTAGGTCCCGTCCCTTTTGAGGTCCACCAATCAGGATAGTCCTGTCTCAGGTAAGGGGGGGGCATGTACAAATGCTGCACAAGGGCCCCCTCACGCCTTAATAGGCCCCTGACTGTACTATACACATGCTGCCCTCTCCCTCCGCTTCCTGAAACCCCCATTCTGCAGACAGATTTTTAACCAGTGTGGAATTCTGGAACCAGGTAGACCCCGCATGAGCCGCTATCCAAAAAGGGGCGTTTTCCAATCCTAGTGACCCGAAAACACCCCCTTGTAGGAAGTTGTCCCAATCCTCAAACAGGTGATAAGTCACCCGGGCGCAGCCTAAACCTTACCAGATCTTTCTGGCTTGTGCATTCGGGTACACCTTCATGTCTTCGTGTATCTGCCTCCCATCCAACTCCACAGCCCTGAGGAGGTCATCACGTGCCTGGAGCTCAATTCTGGCTTCAGAGAGTTCACTCTCCATTCTCTGGAGTGAAATGATGGAGGGGATTTATCATGGGTTTGTAACCAGCAGCAGGAGAATGGCTGATCTGACGCTTTACTCATTGTGCAATTACCCCTTATGATGGTCCTATCCCATACACTCCCTGCTCTCTCACACACACATACATACACACATACACATAAATACATACATACATACACACATACATACATACATACACACACACATATATACATACACACACATACATACATACACATACATACATACACACACACATATATACATACACACACACACACACATACATACATACACACACACACACATATATACATACATACACATACATACATACATACATACACACACATATATACATACATACACATACATACATACATACATACACACACATAAATACACATACATACATAGAGGTTCCGGAGATAATGAGGCACTCTGGAGAATGTATACATTTTCAATTTGAGCTCTATTATAGTACTAACACCTTTCTCACATCACATCATCCTGAAGAAAATCACCACCTGAGCGACCAAAACGTCAGTCTGCTTGATGATGTAATGATAAAGACACAAATAAATATGAGCCTAAAATAGAGCTCAAATTGAAAATTTATACAGTCTCCAGAGTGCCTCATTACCTCCAGAACCTATGCATCTCTCTCTCTCTCCGTCTCCAACTCATAGATCGTTGCCTCTTTAAAGTGGAAAGACCTAATCTCCTACTCACAGAACTTACTCACAGTCGTGACAGTATCTCGGCAGGCTTCTGTCCTGCTCACCATGCAGTAAGAGATTTAGGGAAAAGTTTCAGAGCCGTTTTTACCCGTCTCACAGGTGCAACCTCCAAATCAGCCTAACCTAGGCTGGAGGCCCTGAAGACCAGAGATGGGCCTGATACATGGAGCCCACCCTCATGCTCTAATCTCCACCCCAGGAACTCCTAACTCAGCCTTTACAAAAGCCAAGCAGCTGTTTTGAAAAACTTCTTCCAAAATAAACACTTTCCCTGGGTTTAAAAAATATAGACCATAGAAACCTGGGACATGAATATCTCCCATGCTCCCAACAACTTTCTGGAGCGCAAGACTGTAAAAGACACGACATTATCTGGCGCATATTGGCCGTATTCACAGATCCGATTTCACAGGGAGTTGCGTGCGTATTTTTAAGTACGTTTTAACTGCGCATGTGTAGTAACTTTATTTACGTACATTACATATATTATACGCAAGTGCTTAACGAACGTACATGTGAATCGCACTTGGGAACACACGTACGGATGGGCAACATAAAAATACGCACGGGAAAATTTACATAAAAGTGGGCGGGGGGAGCCATTTAAATGAACGCTTGTGGGCGCGGTTATAAAGAATCGTACGGACAGAGGACATATACGCACGTAAGTACACATGGAAAAATAATGGTGCTCTATGGAGGCGGAAGTCACCGACAGCATGGCCATGAGAGGGGAGTGTCATGGGAGTTGGCTTGCGACGTGCGTGCGTATACTTGCGTCCTTTACAAGAAACACATCTCTGAATCCGGCCCTATGTCGGCCTCTGAATAAGAGCTGCTGCTAGAAACTGTGAGGCCATGCGCCACCCACTATGCCACATCATCTGTGCAGTTAGGATTCACAGAGAGCGGAGGGGCAGCCTGGTACAGCTCTCCTGCAGCAAGCATCGGAGGTATGATATAGCCAATACCTGCTGGAGAGCTAAGGTATCAGCGGACCCCCCCTCCCTTTCTCTCTCTCTCTCTCTCTCCAGTCCTGGGACAAAAGACCCGGCAGTCCCCCTCCTGATGATGACCCTGTCTACTTATACAGTGAACCTGCAACATCTCCCAGGACAGAAGGATCCTGTTAGACACCATTAGCCGGACGCTGTGGTTGTAGAAATGGCACGACAGTATGATGGCTGACAGTGGCCTGCGCTGTTCTATCATCTCATTACCTGGCAGCGCGTCTGACAATTCCTCAGTTCCTGGAGGAGCTGCTGGTTTTCCTCTTTCACAGAGTCCCTGCTTAGTGTCATCTCTTTCACGGTAGACTTTAGAGTCTCAATGAGGATCCCATCGCCCCTGACGGTCTCCTGACAGGCATCGAGCTGGCTCCTCAGTCTTCTGATCTCACTTTGGTTTTTGCCAATTTCGGCATCCTGCAGCTGGCCCCGGCTTAGAAGCTGTTCCTGATACCTCTGAGACTGCTTCTACACAGCAGACAACACAATAGAATTACACACAGTAGGCTGGATCCAGACTTAAGTAAGTGCTTGAAATGAGTTACTCCTGGGCTAAACCATGGTGATTGCAGGGGAGTCATATTTCATCTGTTGCAAACAGTATTACAGTAGAGAGGTGATGTTTCCTATCACAAGTCTAAATAACAGTGTGATAGTGAAGCTGGCCAGTATCTGTGTGCAGTAAGCTATTCAAAGATATATCCCTGCATGCAAAGAATACAATTAACTTGACTTCCCCTGCAATCAACATGGTTTAGCCCAGGAGTAACTCATTTTAAGCACTTAAGTCTGGATCCAGCCCTGTTTCCTTTATTCTGGGGAAGAATGGGAAAAGGTTGTACTGCTCACCAAGGCTGAACTAACAGGATCAGATTTTACAAGTAATAAACATAAGGGGCCAGATTTACTCAGCTACGGGTTTGGAAAAGTGGAGATGTTGCCCATAAGCAACAAATCACATTCTAGCTGACATTCTCTAGTATGTAATAGGAAATTGAGAGCTAGAATCTGATTGGTTGCTATAGGTAACATCTCCACTTTTCCAAACCTGCAGCTTAGTAAATCTGGTCAAATAAGCTGAACATCAGAGCTAGGGAAAATAAATATATTTTTAAGGTTCAGTGATCTAACTGTATAATGACAACTGCACAGACACAATGCAATTAGTGTACAAAACGGTGTCAGTGATAAATATTTAAAAGGTCAACAAGGTAATACAATGTGGATTTTGACTGAATTATACAGAGCAAGTGTGAATATTCTGCCATCAAATCCAAACACAGGACCTGATTCAAATTTAAGAGATTAAGGACCTTATTCACTAAGGACGATATTTTAGTGACAAATCACATCGCGGGGCATCGCGGCGATATTGACGCAAATTTTTATTTTTTTGTCCAAATTCACTAACACGCGATATTGATGCGATTTTTTTCAAACACAGGCGATGTGCCGCCATGTTTTTAGGGCTTAATCGCGGTGATTTTAATCAAAAATTCACCGCGATTAGCCCTTTAACTA
>WWET01003109.1:55520-73529 GCA_011038615.1 Limnodynastes dumerilii | reverse complement strand
GGGATTTGTATAGTGGAGACTAGAATACTGCCTGTATTGTATAGTAGTGGCTATGATTTGCTTACTTTTATTGTATTTACAAGATTGTGTTTTATGATGTTTACATATATACTATACTCTAGTAACTATAATGACAAATTGTTTAACAGGTAGGCGCAAATTTAAAGTTTGCAGGCAGGCGCCGAACACCCTAGCACCGGCCCTGATCACAGCTCATCTTTGTAGTCTGGATATGTAACGAAAATCCATGAACAAATTAAGATAATTGTTTATATTTGCTTTAAAATAGAGAAAAACAAGTGTGTCCCATGCATCTCACAAATCAAACTAAACCTGGGAAGTAGTAATACCTTCTAGCAACTTCTGGAGGCTGTTGTATATTTCTTACAGTGTTGTCCTGGGTGTAAAACACCTTATCCTCCTGTGGTGGCCATATCCACTGTTCAGTTATACCGTGCTGAATCACTACTGAAACTTTAACTTCAGACCCAATAACCTGAGTCACCTCCCCAGGATACTGCTGTTCATTGTAAGTTACCAAAAAACAGTTTCCTTTTTCAATGCAATTTTCGGTAACTTTAAACTAAAATTCACTGAAACCCACTGGTCACAGCTTAGCAGATGTCAGAGGGCGGAGTTATAGAGCAGAGGCCACTGGAAATTGACCCAAGAGCACAGTCGTCTGACTGAGGCGAGCAATAGCTCATCTGGACGGGCCAGGGGGCGGAGCCGGCAGACAGAGTTTTATTTCTTACAAAATTTACGGTGGACGGATCTTTGATAACCTATGGGCCTATTTACAACGAAGGGCCTGGAGCTACAGCTCCATCTGCCCCATTGTTAATCTGGCCATGGTAGAAACAAATAATTTAACTATTATGTTTTGAACTAAGCATAAAATTGCCCAAATCATTGTTTCAAAAAGATAAGGGCTCGTATTCAGAGTACCGGACGTATAAATATACATCCGGTGTTTAGCGATTTTTACTACTGCGTATACATAGTCATTTTTTAACGTAATCTATGTATCTTTTACGTAGCTTGCGTAAATCCGGATGTTATACAGCCGGTACTCTGAATACGGGCCCTTATCTTTTTGAGTTATTTGTTATCTGTATTGCCCAAGGAGTCCCAGTTTCACACACAGGGATACTACAGACATGATCACATCCCTCACATACCCCTGATGCACAAATAAATGCTCTCCATCCCCTCCCTATTCTCCCTTTTAAAAATCTTATTTAAAGGTTCACTTCCCCATGGCAATTAAAATACTGAATGTTAAATGTCAGTTGTGTACAAGCCATTGATGTGAGAAATGAAAGCTAATTTGTGATGGACTGTTGCTTTAACCCTTTCAGCTGAAGGACGTATAACTTGGGATTTGCAGCTGCTGGTTTTTGGGAATCTATTGTTATTTGCGACTGGATTAAGCCTCTTTAGAATTGTGTATCACAGAAGGCTACTGTTCTGTATTTTACCTAGCTAGAGATGCTCCGGAGTTCTGGTAATCCGTGTGTTTCATGCGCCAAGTGCTATGGGAAAAGAAAGGACTGCTAAAACTCAATATGTATACAGATGGCAGCTAAACGAGACATTATTACCTGATAATGTGGTTTCCTGGACTCCTCCATGGCAGTACAAACGATGGGTTTATCCCGTCTGCTGTGCAGTGCCACTACAGGAAATAAGAAGACCCAGGGACAGTATATAAGCACCACCTTTTTCTCCCTCTGGTGTCTTCCAACTTCATGAAGCTGAAAAAAATACAAACACATGATAGGAAACATTAGTTATACCGCGGTGGGTATATTTGTACTGCCATGGAGGAGTCCAGGAAATCACATTATCAGGTAATAATGTCTCGTTTCCTGTTCCTCCTCCCTGGCAGTACAAACGATGGGTTCTACCTAAGCAGTATAATATAGGTGGGATACTGATACTTTATAATACCAAGGAAAGTACCTTTCTATCAAAGGTGGCATCGGCAGAAGCATGACGATCCAGTCTATAATGCTTAGTTAAAGTGTGGGATGATGACCAGCCTGCCGCTTTGCAAAGTTCTGTAAGTGACGCAGACTCTCTTTCTGCCCACGAAGCTGCTACTGACCTGGTAGAGTGAGCTTTAATTCCCACTGCTGGCTCCTACCCTCTGACCTTGTATGCTTTCGCAATACAGCACTTGATCCATCTGGCAATAGAAGCTTTAGACACTGTTTGCCCTTTTCTCACACCCTCCGGTAAGATAAACAGTTGTCTGGATTGTCTAGTTTGTCTAGTCCTATCTAAGTAGGTTCTTAAAGCACACACTAAGTCTAAGGAATGCAATCTGGTCTCCTTAGAATTTTTTGGTTTCGGAGAGAGTGAAGGAAGCAAAATCTCTTGATTGATATGAAAGCTGGACATAACTTTGGGTAGGAAATTAGGATTAGTTCTCAAAACTACCTTATCATGGAATGTGGTATAAGGCTCCTCACACCATAGCGCCTGCAGTTCCGACACTCTCCTGGCTGAGGTAATGGCCACTAAGAATGTTACTTTCCAAGTAAGGTACCTGATAGAGATATCCTGGATAGGCTCAAAGGGTTTCTCAGCTAGAACATTTAAAACTAGATTGAGGTCTCAACATGGAATGGGCCTTTTAAACACTGGCCTTATCCTAATTGCTGCTTGAAAGAATTGTCTAATATGCCTATTACCTGCAAAGTCTTGATCTAGCACAGCACTGATTGCTGAGACCTGCACTCTGAGGGAGCTGACTGACAACCCTTATTACAATCCTGCTTGAAGAAAATCTAACACTTGCCCTGCAGAAGGTTCTAAACAAGAAACTTGATTGACAGTACACCAGGAGACAAAGACTCCCCATATTCTGCGATAAACTTTAACCGTAAAAGGTCTACGACATTTAAGTAATGTTGCAATTACCTTGTCAGAAAGTCCTTTGTTCTTCAGCCTTGAGCTCTCTGGCTTTCAGCTTGAGCCCTTGGGGACAGAGATGATGTACCTTTCCCTGCTTGATCACGCCTGGATACATGAGCAGACTTCACGGATGATCTATGGCCAGCTGAAGGACCGAAGAAAACCAGGTTCTCCGAGGCCAATAGGGTAGAATGACTATCACTGTGATCGTCTCTGCAGCAATTCTCCTCAGTAACCGTGCTATTATGGGAATTGGAGGAAAGGCATATGCCAGATCGAATGGCCAAGGGGCTGTCAGGGCGTCCGTGTCGAGAGCCTAATGTTCCCTGTATCTGGAAATGTAATGGTTTACCTTGCCGTTCCTCCTTGTGGCCATAAGGTCCACCTGCAGCTTTCCCCATCTTTGAACAAGCTGATGGAACAAGGCGTCGTCCATTTCCCACTCTGCTAAGCTGAGTTGTGTTCTGCTGAGAAAATCTGCCTCCACATTGAGATGTCCCGCTACGTAGGCTGCTGAAATTGAGGTCACATGAGCTTCTGCTCACTGCAGTAGAAGGGCTGTTGTATTCATCAGATCCTTGCTCCTGGTGCCTCCTTGTCGATTTACATATGATGCCCTGACAATACTTCTTGAAAGTATTTGCATGCGTTGAGTACCACCATAATTTCAAGCACGTTGGAGTAGGTATTTGCGAGGTCCTGATGCCACATGCCCTGTGTTCACAGGCCTGTGTATGCTGCCCCCCAACCTAAGTTGCTGGCATTGGTCGTCAGGATATTTGGTCTTTCCACCCTGTGTTTCCCGGTGACGAGATTTGCAACGTTTGACCACCACCATAGGTCTTTTCTGGCTTCCACGGTCAGGATGATGATCTGATCTTGCCGGAACAGATCCTTGTCCCATTGCCTCAAGAAGCAGTGTTGAAAACTCCTGTAATGAAACTTTGCCCATACCAGTGTGTCCAACGCTGCCGAAATCAGTCCGAGCATCTTCATGCAGTCGCCTGCCGTGACCCATGGTTGACACCTTAAAACATACACTTTTTGTTGGACTGGAAAGAGGAAGAAACACCCTGTCTTGTAAGGAGTCTATACTGACCCCTAAATAAGTAATTATTTGATTTGGAAGAAGCAGACTTTTGGCATAATTTATCAACCATCCATGATCTTCTAGGAAAGAGATAACTTGCTAAGTGTGTAGATAACATTTTCCAGTGGAAGCTGCTGCTATAAGATTGTCCAAGTATGCCCACACAAATATGCCTTGCTGCCTGAGGACTGCTATCAATGGGGCTAGAACCTTAAAATAGTACGGTATCCCCCCAGATGGTTTCTGAACTACAAATATTTTGTAATAACATCCTAAACCTTTCTGCAGTAAGGGCACCTTTCTTATTACCTTTTGTTCTAAAAGAGATGCTATACTGTCCTTCAATGCCATCCTTTCCTTCGCAAACCTTGGGGATGAGGATTGAACAAACCACTGTAAAGTCTGCCTGTGCAAGAATTCTAGCATATAGCCCTACTGAACCTCATCGAGCACCCACCTGTCTGAGATGGTCGATGTCCAGGGATGGCCAAACTGAAGTAAACGTCTTCCCACTGCAGCCGCCATGAAAGGATGATCGTTGCGGCTGCTGGCGTCATTGTGAGACACTCCTTGTCTCCTTGACCCCGAAAGCAACTGCAGAATGGACCTGGTTGAAATCTTCTAGCGTAGGACCTACTGGGTCTGTAGGACCTAGCCTTTTTATACTCTGCTTGCGATGATCTGCAAAGAAAGATTTCTTTGGTCTGTCTTGTTTTAACGAGCTGGACTTCCCACCAGACATCTTCTGAATAATATCATCCAGTCTAGGGCCAAAAAGATATTCACCCATAAAGGGAAGAGCTATCAGCCGATGTTTTGACTTCTCGTCTGGCCATCGTGCCTGTAGCCATAGACCTGGCCGTAAGCCTCCAATGACGCTTCACATAGAAATTATGTGGCAAGCTGAATATCTTGTAGAATCTTGGTCAGGTCCCCTCTTTTAATTGCATCTGCAATGCTTCTTTCAAGGTCCTGACACCATGTCCGCATAACTCTTGAAGTGATGGCTGATGCAATAGCTGGTCTTAATTTAGCCCCAGCTAAACAGTGTGATTTCTGCAGAATAATCTCTACCTTCTGCTCCATGTTGTCTTTGAACGTGTTAGCATCTTCCAGTGGTGAGGTGTTTTTTTTTCGATATCCGCGAAATGGCGGCATCTACCCTAGGGGAATAGTCCCACTTGCTGGTGTCTTCTATGGCAAACGGATAAACTTTAGCAATTTTATTAATTCCAGAAAAATTTTTATCCGGCAATTTCCATTCCTCCGCAATAATTTCTCTAATCATCGTGAGATTGGAGTTACTTTTTTCTTCTTCTTAGGGTCCCCAAATATCAAATCTTGCAGAACCTTATCTTCCTTAGAATCCTGAATTTTAAGCATCTTATAAATTAATTTTAAAAGGCCAGGTCTGGATTTAAAGTATAGTCTTCTTGCTGCACTTGATGGTCATCATCAGAGTGGTCTGACTCACCTGAGAAATATCTGCTCTCTTCAACCGAACCTTCTGATTCCTCAGATAAAACAGACCTTGAGCATTTGCTGGACACTTTATGCAAATCTTCTTTGGTCAAGAATGTATCAGCTAGAGTTGTTCTAAGCATCTAAATAAACTCTGATATCTGTTGAGAAGGCTAAGCTTGAACCTTAGTTAAGCATAGCTCACAGGTTCCTGCATTGTAATCCTAAGGTAAAGAGGAGTCACAGGCTACACATCTCATAGGCTGATGTTTCTTAGAGGGATTAGAATCCTTCCTACCCTTGCTGGCCTCAGATCTACAAGGAAAGGGAACAACATATATCTATATATGAGTATCTATATAAAAATAATGACTACACCTAACTACCTAGCTACACTATCTAACTAACTACCTACATAACCACTAACTAACTACAAACTACAATTCCAAATTCAAAACAGCATGAACGCTTACCCTGATCTCCTGGTTGGTGGGCGATTCTCCTCCGACATGCTGTAGAGGTGATCACCAACAAGACAAGAAGGGGCTGGCTTAGTTAAATAGTCTCCCGTTCAGGTGTCTAGGATCACCATTCTCCCACGAAACATGGGGGCGCCCATATTAGCCTGCTGCTGCCACCATGCATTGCGGGCGGAAGACTTCCGGTGGAAGCGCGTCATAACTTGCACCTTCCGCTTACTGCAGTTGCTGTGCAACAGGAAATAAGAAGACACAGGATGGAGGAAGAGGTGGTGCTTATATACAGTCTCCGGGTCTTCTTATTTCCTGTACTGGCACTGCACAGCAGACGGGATAAACCCATCGTTTGTACTGCCAGGGAGGAGGAACAAGAAATCATGTAGCGTCACAAGCAGTCCAGTAGTTGTAAAAAACAGCAATAGATTACGGATTCAGTTCTCTGCATCTTCATCATTATTTATATCCTATTTAGGAAGCTCTCCAGCTGCATAAAAATGACTTCACCAATGCAATCCATACGTTCGAAAAGTATTGAGGATTATGATGAGCTGGAAAATGATTAATGTATTTCAGCCCATAAATATTTAATTTCTAAATTCCAACAAGAACCAAGTTAAATCTTTTACTTTGAGGGCTTACACTTACTGAAACACAATTATAATCAAATAACTGTTGAAAGCAATTAACTCCTACACTGCCACACTCTACCTATTAGTCCGGATCAAAAAGAATAAACCTTAAACAATATGAGAAGGCGCTAAGAGTTATTCAAATATACACATCAAGATTTAAAAGAAAAAATTTTAATCACATAACAGATGTCTGCTGTCTCAGGATAGCTTGCCAACATGAGACCCTGATATTAACAGGTGAAAAGATTTTCCATTTGTGGATGATTCAATGCATATGTAAGGATTGCCAATATCAGCAAAGTACCACCCACACAACTTCCCTAGTCAGTTCAATTCCCAGCCTTAGTCTTATAATGGGAATTCTGAGACCATGCCAGGAAAATCAGCATAGTTATAGCTGAAAGACAAAATGAAAATTATACTGCCACTTTCTAGCAGCCTGTGTGATACACCCACCAATTGTCCTGTAATGCACATAATACAGTACATGTTCATTGTGTATGAAATGTTCTATTTTTTTTCTTCCTACAGAGTGGTTGGGTTCTGGTCAAATAAAAATGTAAAAAAGTAGCAAATCAGCATAGATTATAACTAATTCCTATATCTCTTTAATATGAATGTGGGGACTTCAAACATGAAAGGAACTTCTGACATACTGATCTCTGTGAACAGTGTTGTGTGTATGGAGGATCTTTGGGCCAGATCCAGAACTACGACTGCTAGCGTATTTGCACTAGCCAGAGTCGTAAAAACGCTGTTTTGCATGTTCTGCGCATGCGCACGGCAGATGTCACGACCTGAAACTTTGAACGTACTTATGAGCCTACGATCAACAGCATAACTACGGACAAAGGGGTGTGCCAGACATTTAACACCCGTAATTACTCTTCAGAAGTGGGGTGAGGCATTTAAAATGTACAGTATGGGGGCGTGCTTAGGTGTGTAAGTATGTGCAGCCATTACGGTCGACAGCAGTTACGCTTTGAAAAGTTAAGGTAGGGTTTGGAAAGTGTAAAACTGCAAAAATACTTATGACCGAGGGGAGTGCCAAGGGGAGTGCATAGTAATTATGAAAGCGTAAATATGCTACGCGTTGAAACATAAAGGGAACATAGGTCTGGATCCGGCCCTTTTTCTTTAAGGTTTTTCCTTTTTTTATACAGTATGTATTCTTTATGCTTATTGTACATTATTGTATAGGGGCTGAATGACTTTAAAATAGATGTTTTTATTTTTTGATACCCATTGTAAGCATTACTATATTGTTTCATACTGCATCCAAAGCAAGTTGGCTTGACTGGATCTTTTAATAGTCAAATCAAATAGGAATGTAAATATGCTCCGTATACTATACCCATATAGGGCCAGATCCTAAACTACGTACGCGAGCGATTTTACGAAAGCCACTAACGTAAAATCACTGGTTTGTACTTACTGGACATGTGCGCAGCAGATGTTACGCCATGTAACTCTTAACACACATACCATTAGAGTAACTAAGAACGAAGGGGCAGGGGCATCAATACGCCACCTGTAATTACGCTTTGGAGGCGGAGGGAGACATTTAAATTGAACAGTATGGCCGCCACGTAAAACCATAACGTACGTTAGTACTTATGCTAGGAAAAGTTAAGGTAAGGTTTGGGCAGCGTAAAATGTCCAAAGTACATACGAGTGAGGCGAGTGCCTAGGGGAGTGCATAGTACTTACTTTAGCGTAAATACAACGCTACGCGTTCTAAAGTAACTAGCCCGTAGATCTGGATTTACCCCATAGTATATAACATATGCATGTAGCAAAAGACTAGTATATATTTCCTTTAAAATCTTAAAATGGCGCTCACCAGGGCCTGATTTGCTGCAAGGCAATACTAGTCTCCATCACTTCTACTATAATATATATGGGGTATTTTAATGGTCTGGGACTGGTACACTATAAATTTCATGTGGGATATATTAAGGTTCTGGTAATGACATATACTAGAATACTGTATATGTGGGGTATATTAGGGGTATGATAATGGCATACTATATAAAGTATATAGTATTACATTCCCAAATCCTAATATAAACCACATATTATAGTATGTTATATTAGCAGACCCCTAATGAACACCACATGTACTTTGTATAGTATGCCATGTCAAGGCACCTATTATACCCCATATGTATTAGAAGTAAAAGAAATCCACCTTTAAAATTCGGGGATTGCTTCTGTTTTCAGCTGATCACCACATGCAACATCATAAGGGTGTTGTTCAGCGCTGAGAATGGCTCTAGTATGACAGGGCCCTTTTCTACCAGCCATTTCCGACGTCCCACGACCAGCGTTTGTTCCTGCCCCGCCGGAGTAAGGGAATCGAAGATCCCCTAGGAAGAATCCCCATCAGCAACTGGTGAGTATTTCCCCAAACCCAAACCTTACTCAAATTCTTATCCTAACCCTCCCTTTCCATTACCATAACCCTTTCTTTCCTCTTCCCTGCAGCCTAACCCTAAGACTCCCTTCCCCACAGTCTCAACCTAAGACTTCCTTTCTAAGCTGTATTCCTTCCCTGTAGCATAATCCCAAGACTCCCCTGTCTGGTCAGGTGCTGCAGTGGGTCTGCGGCAGATCTTCTGTCGGGTGCTGAAAACGGATGTCGGAAAGCTAATGAATGGATAAGTTGGCAAAAAATAATTTGGCATACTTACCCATTCATTATAAAAAACTTTCTAATTAGGCAGATTTTCAAAATAGAGACAGCTGACAGTAAACGGAACCCCATCATGGTGTCACTGGTGTCTAGCTTAGGGATCCATGAGGTCTAAATCCGGTTCTGTTCAGACCTCCATAGCCCAAAAATAGTCCTGCATTGCTTAACACATAATAAAAAGGGGTTTATTCCAATATAAGACAAATCTTATATCACTCTGTATGCACCCATCTATTATTAAACCTGCTCAATTCCATTTTAACCCAACACTGTTGTCTCCATCTCTGAAACCCGGAACCGATCCCAAACAATCCTTGAACGTGACATCTTAATTTGTTTCTGAGCCTGGTATTTGCATCACAGGGTCCCAAATGTACTCAGAGAGTGCATTAGTACTTTAAAACAGCCCATCTTACCACCAGATCTTCTAACAATAGATTTCACCACATGCTCCAAACATGCATAGCAGACCTCTCTATAAGCTCATTAGACCTGTGCATAGTCAATCCAATGTCCATTGGGTAGATCTGCCTGCATGCCAATTAGATCTTGTATGCATGTAATGAAAGATTTTCGCACTCTGATAAGACATACCCACATTGGCTTCAGGTCATCAGTGGTTCTTGATGGATATTTAGATGACCCAGACATATGAAAGTGAGTTTCTTCACTGATGAGCAGAACAGCATTTCAAGAATCACTCCCCTCTCTTGTGCAGGCTTTATGTTGGGCGGATCAGCAGTCCGTATGACAGTTGATCTGCACCAGTGTGGGAGCCCCCTCCCACACATTGAACAATTAACATGCTTCCCCCAACCCACTTTAGTTCCATATGAATCTTGCAACACTAGGGTTATGATAGGCACACGCAGTCAAATCAGGTCACTTACGGACCTTATGTGCGTAAGTGACCTGATGTTATCAGGTCACGTTATCAGGTCTGGATCCGGCTCACCATTCGGTTCTCCCATTTGTGTTCATTTATGCTCCTGAGCAACCATCATTTTGGACAACTAGAACTTAAGATTGGCATGTAAACTTCTCCTGACAATTCCATCAGACAAACCCAAAGCAGGAGCATGTTTAGACTGTTGATCAAATGCACCATGGTTTTCCAGGTGGTTTTTGTTTCAATGACAAACATATGTCAGTAATTTTTTTGGTCCAGAACAGTAGCATTTTGAACAAGCATGAAGTGAATTTGAAAAGGTCTTGCATGGTGCACACCCATTCATGCCATGAGGTACAATGAAAATGGTCACACAATCTCTAACAGAAGACCCCACTACACCCTGCCTCACTTCACTAGCACCTTTTTTGTTAGCCTTTAAAATCTAGGAGGTTTTTTTCTGCCACACCCTGTAAGTAAATAAATAAATTTAATCACTAAGGCTAGACATACACTATACCTTGGCTCCCAACATTTCACTCCCATAGCCAAGGAATCGTGTAGTTTCCCAACCACCCTGATCCCATCCTTATAAAACTGTCACACCAGTCATTTAACCATATAGTGTGTGGGAAGTTTAAGTATCTGCCTACTTAGCAAAGTACAGTGTTCCTAATGTACTTAATACATTATCGTAGACCAGGGGGTATATTTACAAAACGTGATTTTAAAAAAATCGCCTAAAATCGTGTGAGTTCGCTGCGAATATCAAATCTCTGTATTCATTAAAGCTAAACTCACGTGAGTTTAAGCCTCTTTAAAATCGTTGAACCTAAAATCGCCAGTGTGGTTTTTTTTTATGTTACACATATAACTCACTGTATTCTCAAAGGTCGCTTTGACAAACTCGCAGTAAAATCGCCATTAAATTGCCGTTTAGCAATTCTCCATTGCCTAGAGGCGATTTAGCGACAATTCACCCTGCTAGCCAGGAAAACACGTCAGTCTAGTTGACATGTGTTTTCCTTTGTGTCAAATCCGACTGCAGCATGCTTGAAAGCCTTAGCCATGCAGTGTTGATAGAACTACAAGGCTAAGCATTGCTTAGCCTTGTAGTAATATCAACGTGAGCATTGTAAGGCTGTGTGTGTTGTGCGTGTAACATAAAAAAAACTGCACAAAACAAACATTAACCCATTAATAAAAGTGAGAATGTAAAAAAAACATTTCCCTGACTAATAATGTCCCCTAATGTTTGCACTTACCTACATTGGTCACCGTGTCCTATACTACTGTGTATGAATGCAGTGTGTGTTGTAATAAAAGAATAAAAGTTTTTGTCACTCACCATTTGCTGTCATCTTTCTTGGGAAGCCTTGCTTGCTGTGTAGGATCTTTTTCTGTTGATTGGAGACGTTCAATTGATTGTAGTCACTTCCCCTTTGTTCTGGTCCGGTCCTCTGGCTCTTCAGTGCTTGACACGACGGGGACAGGCTCCTCTTCTTCTCCTGGGCTGCTCCTAATGACCATTCTGTCACTAGGGGGCAGCCTTTTATATAAAGGATGACATCAGTTACATTGGCCTGACTGTTACTGACGTCATTCTTTATATAAAAGGCTGCCCCCTAGCGACGGAATAGTCATTAGGAGCAGCCCAGGACAAATCGTGGTCTTTCTCTATAGAAAAGCACTGCGATTTACCCCTTTCAAAAGCGAGTTTAAAAAATTCACAGGCAATTCACAGCTTAGTGAATTCGGTGAATTCACGCTGCAAATCGCCTGAATTGAATTTGCAGCCACAATTCAACCATAGTAAATATACCCCCAGATCCTGACTTCTGACTTCTATCTTACATTTTCCAGCACCTGCAAACATAATATAACACACTCATTGTACATTGTAATACCAAGTCATACTCTCTTGTGATTGCAAACCCCCTATGTCCTTAAGGTGTTGGAACTGTCATTGCTCTTAAGTATAGATAGAGTGGAATATGTCCCAACCAGGTACCACATATGTCTGTGCATAAGCAAAATTAGATGAAAAATGAATCAAACACATGTAAATTAGAAGTTAGGATCTGATCTCAAATGTCCTAAAGACAGCAACCAGGACAAAGAGTAACAAGTAATCTTCTCATATAAACAAAAAAATGATGGATCTTAAGTGACACAAAAGCATTGCGTCAGGAATTCTTAGCAGGTTCCAAACTATGACAATATGCATTTTCTTGGCAGAGTCTTTGAGCTAAACACATTAGTCTCCCCACTGTTACTCTGCCAGTTGGAAAGAATTAAGTAACAAATACTGATTCATTATTCACGTGTCTGCCTATTTTTAAAACCTGCATCTGCTGTTCACTTTCCTTTCTTCTGTTACTTTTTTAGGATCTCAGCATTAATTATACTTATTATAATAAGGTTTAAGGGATCTTTATCTTTTCATGCTTTGTGCACAGCAAGCGCTAGTAATCCTGAAACTATATTACACTATTGTGCTTGATAAAATGAAAAAAAAAAAAAAAAGATAATTTGTAAAAACTACTTAATTGACTATTACATATTTTTTGTGCATTCTGTTAGGAATATCTTTACACGTACATGGTAATGCAAATAAATAAAACAGCAAACTCCATACATAAAAAATGACGCAATGACTTTAATGTCAATCTGTTTTATTCTTGGGTTTTTTTTTCCAGAAGAAAACACCAGAATGTATAAGAAATATCCTTTAATTGATTTTGACTATACATTGGTTATCAGTAACATTCATGCTGGCATTTAAACTTAAACTGTTTTTAGGCTTGTGAACATAAAGCATCCCCTGAACTGAATTTTGTGGGCAAAAATAAATTGTTATTGATAGGAAAATGGGTATACTGGCCCAATCTGACAGGAATGTGACAGTAAGTCAAATAATCCCTAACTTCATGCTGCTCATCTCCAGGAGCTGCTACAACAAGCTAGGGCTATTGTTGCACATCCCACACAGATTGTGGTCCTTCAGAGAATTTCTGGTTGTTATGTTAAAATTCAAACAGTCAAATTCAAATAGTTGTCAGTGCAAAATGTCTATAGGAGGAACACACCAATCCCACTGTATTAAACTCTAGGACCACTAGCGGGTAGGATTCCCATATATATGTTAAAACCTTCCTATATAAAATTTATCAAAACATCCATATAGCACATATTTAAATGATATAAAAAGACATAAAAACATACTTAATAATTACTGTGTTACTGTTCCCAAAATGTTCATTGTCAAAGTGCGTAAGTGGTGTATATTGACTGGAGGGCACAGATGTCACTATCATTTTATGATAGTTGTTCTGACTGACGGGGCGGCTCTTCCCCTCCACCTACACAAATTATGAAAGATGGGCAAGGAGGAAGATAGTAATAATAGGAGCTGAGTTTTTGGCATACACAAAGTTTAGTGGTCAAATAGACTGCTGATCCATACATTTAACTTAAAGCTGGATTATAGCAGCGTAACTGCCACACAGCCCACACGAGAGAGGGGTGTGATGGGGGAGTTCACTCCTATCTCTCGTGTGTAATGCCAGACCCTCACACATATGGAAAGCGTGTGGGGGGGGTCTGGATCTGGTCTATAGTTATTTAGGAAGGAAGAGGCATGCCACTGCAGCCTTGGGTACATTTAAAGAAAAGTGTCTGGGGGAGGTATGTCAAGGAGCCGGGAAGGACGCAGCAAGGGAAACTTCTTAAGAAGGATAATATGCACAGGAAGTTAAGGAAGGCCTAGGGAACTCTTATGTGCCTCAGCTTCTTAAAAAAGTAGGAGGTGTTATGGGAAGCAGCTTCAATGTAGGTGCGGATACATGTATATGTACACCTTCTTAAAATATTCCTGTCATTCACTAGAAACCATTTTGCATTGTACAGTGTGTTGTATTTTGATTACAAGCTTTCATTCTGTATTGTATTGTGTTCAAAGATTATTCTCTATATGATGTGCCGAGCACAAAGATGTCATGTGTAGGTACTAGAATGCTCTGTATAACACATAATAGCCTCAGATTAAAGGTGTTGAGAGGGCACTATTAGCATAATAACATGGGGTGGCTGGAACACTTAATAAGGCACAGATGGTATAAGTAGCTCCCTGGTGTTACGGAACCCCTGGCATTTCATTACCAAACATTGATTGAATAACGCCAGGTATTCACCTAGCTCATTCACTTATTTAAGTACACAGCTATATATATTCAAGAAATCATTAAGTTGCATAATATAAGCTAGTGCATCAGACTCTTTGGATGCAGTGAACATCAGCTAGAGCACTGCAACATGGAATTTTTTTTTTAATTTACAAACTAAATTACTAATCAACTAATTTACTTACAGTATTCATTCTTTAGTAATAAATAAAACCCCTTATACTAAGCACATACATAGTGGCTCCTCCATCTTCCTAACTTTCAATTTCAGGGGTTCTCAACCAGCGGTAAGAGCACCACTGGTGGTACTTGGACCATTGTCAGGTGGTACTCAATTCAACTGGTCAAGGTTGTAAGAAATACTAAATGCCTGGGGACATAAGTTATAAAATATTTATATATCTTTGGGGCTAAATGGCATATGCATAAAATGCAACTTAAAATCACTGCAAAAATATGTAAACAAAAACAACAGAAATCTAAGGAATGTTCCCATTTACTTCTCCTGTAGAAGAGCTGAGTTAGTCAGGGTGTTGACAGACAGGAACCATCTTAATTTTTAAAAATAGACAACCAAGAACACCCTGAGCCCCACAGATATAACAGACAACACTGTAAGTCATATTAATTTTACTGCTATAAAAATGTCTGCAAATAACATTTGTTTATTTTAATATTTTTTATGCTTATTAATGGAATTCATTGCTCAATTATTCATTTCCAGTCATTCCTAGTCAAATTGGACCACATCACAGCTCACAAGATTGAGGTTGGTTGGTACATACTACCGTATATTGTCTAGTATCCCACTCTCAACTTAGTGACATTTGTCAAATGTATTCTCATGTATTGTCATATAACATATGAAAGGACAATATCTATGGTCCCTTCCACAGTGTATATGTATGTGGTTTTTGAGAGCTTTTGCTTTTAATTATCTTGTTGCTACTATGCAGGTTATGCTGACAGGCTGACTCAAGTCTAAAATCAACTTCCTGGCGAGCCTTCCTTGCCAGTAATAGCGGACCGGGTTCTCAACTACGTGTACATAGTGTTTTGTTACGTAGATTGCATACATGCCGTCTTAAAATACCGCATGCACGCAATATATGTAACAAAGTGCTACGTAAATGGTGTAAAATATTTACTACGCATGCGCATTATTGCTGCACTTAAAAATCGGCACGCAACTTGAAAAACACGTAGTTGAGAATCCAGTCCAGTGTTTGTATATTGCAGTAGTGTGCTTCTACCTGTGTGTTGTTGATTCCTGTCTGAATATCTGATATATCATCTGATCATTTTCAACCATTTTGATTTCCTAATAAATACTTAACACCTAACAAATACAACATGCAAATGGAAACAGACTTCCACAATTTGATCCATGATTATCAAAATGCATTCTTGCATGTTTTGATGCAGAAGAACCATCATTCCAGAAGAGGGCCACAAAAATAAAACATACATTTAAATAACAATGGTTTGTGACTGTTGTTTGCATCCATCATCTCATTGCTTATTAAGGTCCAGATCAAGAACTCTGTACACTCAGTAGTCTGGTAGTCCACATGGAAGAGGAAAGTGAACTCCTCTGTCACTACCCTCTCTGGTGATGATTTGCCAGCAGCTACGCTGCCATAACCCTACCTTAAGTCACCCATGTAGATCAACGGTCCATATGAAATATGCTTTTTGCCAGAAAATCACCAGACATCTGCAAGCAGCTTGTGGACATCGGGTGACATTCACCAACCGGAATCTGGCCCTAAATTACTAATACAAAGTCAGGTATATTAGAATTCTCATGTGTCATTGCTCACCTTTTGCAATGCCTTTAGCATCACAACCCCCCTCATTCTGCCAACAAAGCAGTGCAAGCAAACAATGTCAGGTCATTTACAGGCAAACTATTCAAGGGGTTATCAACCACGGTCTTCAACTGCCACTAACAGTGCATGTTTTCCAGGTTTCCAGGTTACCACAAGTGATACAGTATAATGAGTACTATACTTTGCAGATACAATACATTTGTTGGTTCAGAAATTCCTTAAACAATAGAATAAAAAAATTGAGGTCCACAAACGAGATGCTGCTTATGATTAGTAATATTTGTACGCATTTCCAGCATTCATGAATCATTTCTAACATTAATCGAAGTTAGACAGAAATTAACACAATAGAATTTTACACTACGCAGTATTCAGTGATTAGTGGAACAACAAAAGAACCATAAGAACTACAAATCTAGCCATGAGACAGCACACTAAGATTTTTTTAGGTATTCTTCAAGATAACCAGGTCATTTGAAATTGGAAAAAAAATAAGAGGAACAAATTAAAACACTGAGACAACAGTCTGAATCAAGACGTGTTAATAATACTGCTAGTAAAGAAGCTAAAGATGATCTTTATTCACATAAACAGATCTGAAGGGTTCATCACATGTTGCATGTCACAGTTGTCAGCTGAACTTATGCAGCCACATATCCCTCTTAAGGGTTTCCTACAGAAGCTAATGTTGAACAAAATCTATAATTTTCAGCAACTCAAACATATGACTCAATACAAGACTAGTTCATCAATGTAAATGGACAGAAATATGACAGTAAGAGCAAAACCAAGTGCAGGGTATAGACCTGGTCAACCATGTTCAGCTGTTAGGGAAAACAAATTAAACTTAGAATTAGAGTTCAGAGGTGAAGTTTCCTAAGCTCAACTCTAATTTGCAAATCACTCATAAAGCAACGCAGTATGTAAATTATGTTCAAAAGTAAAGTATTTTTCCTGAATGCATAGGGGCTGATCCGCAGTTTAGGAGTAAGGGTAAAACAGGGACAAGTGTGCAGCTCAGATAACCCAGGGGTGCTAATTAATTATAATGTCTTTGCATGCAGGGAAAATAATTAACCTTTTATCATAGAACGTACATACTGCATAGCTTTATGTTTGATATGTGGTCTACACTTGCCTATGTTGAGCCCCTAAAAAAGGATGTAAGTGCAGCTCTGGATAAGCCCCATAATAGTTACAATTCATTTGCACCCCTGACATTGCAGCTTGAATTTGCTCAGCATTACACTTGCCCTTGTATTGATGTTGAAAAAGAATATACAATCAGGTCCATAAATATTGGGACATCCACACAATTTTCATATTTTGGGCTCTATACACCACCACAATGGATTTGAAATGAAACAAACAAGATGTGCTTTAACTGTGGAATTTCGGCTTTAATTTGAGGGTATTTACATCCAAATCAGGTGAACGGTGTTGGAATTACAATGGCCTCCCACTTTTGAAGGGACCAAAAGTAATGGGACAATCGACTCAAAAGCTATTTCATGGACAGGTGTGGGCTATTCCCTCGTTATTTAATCATCAATTAAGCAGGTAAAAGGTCTGGAGTTGATTCTAGGTGTGACATTTGCATTTGGAATCTGTTGCTCTCAATACTCAATATGAGATCAAAAAGCTGTCACTATCAGTGAAGCAAGCCATCATTAGGCTGAAAAATCAAAACAAACCCATCAGAGAGATAGCAAAAACATAAGGTGTGGCCAAATAAACTGTTTGGAACATTCTTAAAAAGAAAGAATGCA
The DNA here is from genome assembly GCA_011038615.1 of Limnodynastes dumerilii. Classification (NCBI taxonomy): domain Eukaryota; kingdom Metazoa; phylum Chordata; class Amphibia; order Anura; family Limnodynastidae; genus Limnodynastes; species Limnodynastes dumerilii. Next base: position 55,576 of record WWET01003109.1, on the reverse strand, counting down.
TCGGAGAGCTCAGCAACACCAAAAGACCCGGAAGACCACGGAAAACAACTGTGGTG
>WWET01003109.1:30697-54830 GCA_011038615.1 Limnodynastes dumerilii | reverse complement strand
TTTTTTCCCTGGTGAAGAAAAACCCCTTCACAACAGTTGGCCAAATCAAGAACACTCTCCAGGAGGTAGGTGTATATGTGTCAAAGTCAACAATCAAGAGAAGACTTCACAAGAGTGAATATAGAGGGTTCACCACAAGATGTAAACCATTGGTGAGCCACAAAAACCGGAAGACCAGAATAGAGTTTGCCAAAAAACAATAAAACAATAAAAAAGCCATTAAAGTTCTGGAACAACATCCTATGGATAGATGAGACAAAGATCAACTTGTCCCATAGTGATGGGAAGAGAAGAGTATGGAGAAGGAAAGGAACTGCTCATGATCCAAAACATACCACCTCATCAGTGAAGCATGGTGGTGGTATTGTCATGGCGTGGGCATGTATGGCAGCCAGTGGAACTGGTTCTCTTGTATTTATTGATTATGTGACTGCTGACAAAAGCAGTATGAATTCTGAAGTGTTTCGGGCAATATTATCTGCTCATATTCAGTCAAATGCTTCAAAACTCTTTGGACGGTGCTTCACAGTGTAGATGGACAATGACCCGAAACATACTGCAAAAGCAACCAAAGTTTTTTAAGGATAAAAAGTGGAATGTTATGCAATGGCCAAGTCAATTACCTGACCTAAATCCGATTGAGCATGCATTTCATTTGATGAAGACAAAACTGAAGGTAAAATTCCCCAAGAAAAAGCAGGAACTGAAGACATTTGCAGTAGAGGCCTGACAGAGCATCACCAGGGATGAAACCCAGCGTCTGGTGATGTCTATGCGTTCCAGACTTTAGGCTGTAATTGACTGCAAAGGATTTGCAACAAAGTATTAAAATGTGAAAATTTGATTTAGGATTGCTTAGTTTGTCCCATTACTTTTGGTCCCTTAAAAAGTGGGTGGCACATATAGAAACCATTGTAATTTCTGTTCATCTGATTTGGATGTAAATACCCTCAAATGAAAGCTGAAAGTCTGCAGTTAAAGCATATCTTGTTTGTTTCATTTGAAATTCATTGTGGTGGTGTATAGAGCCCAAAATATGAGAATTGTGTCGATGTCCTAATATTTATGGACCTGACTGTATGTGCAGCTGTGGATCAGCAACTTTGAATAGTATCATGGTTTAGGATTATGTCAGTGCTAATGTAGAAATTATCATCTGAAACAGTCCCTTATGATTACTGGGACTGATGTTCAAAGCACTCTTCAGTATAGACTGACTATAGGTCATTAACAACCTCAAATTGTATGGGGAATAACAAATCATATTATGTAAACATTAATACTGATCAACAGAGATTTTATTAAACCACTTGAATTCTGGGCACGGCCCATATTTTAGTTTTTTTTCATTTCTATTCATTTATTATAATGTCCAATTTTCTATACTACTGGTTTTGATTGTAATTACATCTATGTCACACATTTTGTATATGTCAGAGTATGCCATTTAACAGACCATAATACTCACTGGTAAGTCATCATTCTGATATCATCATTAATAAAATGTCTGCTGAATCTCTTAGGGTATCCCCCACACTGTCTATACGTTTCTCTACATTTACCTAAAGGATATCATTGCTGCTTACACCGTTTACCATTCTTTGTGTTGGATGTACACTTTTTCATGATGTCCAGCATGTTCTAGAGCTTATTGTGATAGGGTCCATTTATAATTGCTCTTATCCATATGGATGTCTGTATAGCACTTCTATTGTTCTATTGGTCAGTGTAAATCTATGTTTTATACATGTTTTTTGTATTGTGATTAATAAATCTGTTTTTATTGCATCATATTTGAAGTATCACTTGCCTTCACTTAAGCCATAGAGTGCACTCTCTATGGTCCAGATTCACAGTTACGTAGTTTTCGCCTTACGTACGTTGTTTTAAGAATTGAGCTGTGTATGCATAGTAGCTTATTTATGCTATCTATGTACCATTTCTGTACATAGATTGCGTAAATAAAAGTACAGAGACCAAAGGGTAGAGGAATCAGTAAGAGCAATCAAAAACATTGAAACCAAGTTACAGACACTTTTAATGAAAACAGTAAAAATTTGCAGAATTTTCAGAAATTTGAACAAGAAATTATTGAAAGAAGATGTGGCAAATTTAAAAGAGATATGGAAGACTATAAGTCAGGTAGAATAAGAACATATATACAAATAACAGATGAATAATGTTAATAACAACAAAAATGCATCTAGATAATTTAAGATACCTAATGATCTCCAAAGAAGCCCAAAATAAACAAAATATCAACAACCAACAAACCTCAAAAATTGTACTAAGAGCTCAGATGAGGATTCTAATATTTAAAATGATTTTGTGAGTTTTGGGGCTATATCTGAACACCCAAAAGATTTTCAGAGGGTTCATAGAAAATAACTCAGTTTAGTCAAAAGGTTCAAAGAAAAAAAAAATCACCAAAACCCACAAAACGAATAAGAGAAATAGAGGTTGCAAAGGAGAAGCCCCCCAAAAAAGTTAAAACAAAGATGATCAAACAGACGTAGGGATTTTCAATTTACCTAAGATAAATTTAATCCAAGAGCAGAAAAGCCTTTTAAAGAAGGAGCTTAATTTTTCACATAACACAATCCCTTATATGTTTGATCGCTCTTCATAATTTTACATACATCAACATCTGCCACATTACAGTCTAATTCCCGAACAAACACACACACACACATACACTCGCTAGGGGTAATTTTTGCCTCGTGCAGTATGACAATGTGGGCGGGTCAGGAGAAGAGCTTTGGCAGGATGCGGCAGAGCTTATTTGCCGCGTTTTCGGGCTCCAAAACGTTTGCAGCTATGATAATATACCTCACATGTATTACATGCATTGGAAACCCCCTTTCAAAATCCTGCGTTTGCCACTGGATCTAAATACATTTGTGAGAACTATCTGCAGGAAACATTTCTTTGCAGCACAGGAAAATCTAAACAAAATGTTCTATGTACTTCAGATAACTTCCAATGTCTTGGTGACTTAGAAGAATTGTTTCAACAGGGTGGTACTCTTGAATATGAAATAGATGTTCTATCTCAACCTCATGAGAGTAACAAGGAATCTGCTTTTAATACCTCTAATCTATTCAAAAGTCTGAATTTTTCCCATGTCCCAAAGAAATGGCACCATCAAAACTTTTTACAAGCTGACCTTTAATGAGATTAAATTGCTATGTCGTCAATATGAAAAGATAAATATATCATCATTGAGTTCTATGTCCAAGAGGCCTAAAGTAAATAATAAAGTAAATAAAAAAAAAAAAAATTCTGTGCTTTTGGGACCACATTCTATGAACTTATTTCAAATTGCACTGAAGAATTTTCTTATAATGGTGAACCTGATTCACATTTAAGAAGCTTCAGCTTTTTAAGTGCGGAAAATAAGAAATGAGCTACTACACGTGTAGCAGCTCATTTACACAATCTATGTACCATTTAGGTATGTAGAGTGATAGAAGGAGGCGTGATAATGCCGCCCCGGGGTCATTTTATTAGAAGTGGGAGGGGGACGGATTTAGATCATGCAGGGAGGGCGGGGGAGGCTTTCTCCATGTATATTTCGGTGGGGGGGAATGTAGATTAGCCAGGGAGGGGGGTGGAAGGGGGCAGAGAGAGCCATGCTCTGGAGGAAGTTTCCTTCTTTAGAAGGAAACTACGCACAGTAAGATATGGTATTCCTATTCCACTCTTAAGTGCCATTAGGTACATAAAAATGGGAAGCAGGTTTGGGGGCAGGACAAGTGAGTTAGGTGTGGATCTGTCCGCATCTAACGCGCTCTTAACAGCCACTAAGGGTCTTATAAATAAAGATGTCTATGATATTCTAACAACATTTTCTAATAAAGCTGGATAACAGATTATTAAGAAGAACTATGACATTTTAAAACAAAATAACCTTCTTAAGAACTGCCTGAATCTCAATTCTCAAATTATTTACAGGAAAAATAATAATCTCAAAACCATACTTGCACCCAGCCAATACAGAATCAAATCTCTAATTGGGAAAGAAAGAAAATATTTAATATGTGATCTCATTCAATATAAATGTAATGAGGTTAAATTCAATAGTACAGGAAATGTGTTCTCTCAGGGATTTTATTAAAAGTGAGTCCACATATGTGGTATATTTGTTGGAATGCGTATGTACCTTGCAATATGTGGGCAGGACCACCCACAAATTGAAAGAAAGATTTAGAGAGCATTGCAGCAATATCAGAAAAGGAGTGCAGAGACAGTGACATTTTGCACGTCATTCTAATAGTTACTCAGAAGGTTTGAAATTGTTTGGCTTTGAATTGATCTCATCTACATTTGGGATGAGGGGGGTTTGCAACAGAGTTCAGAAACTCTGTCAGAAAGAGATGAGTTGGATTCTTAAACTACAAACCCTTACTCCAGATGGGCCAGATTTATAATGGATCAAGAATCCAGATCATCTTACTTTCCAGCTCTTTGTCCACCATTGCCTCTCTGACTAACTGTACCTGTGAGCTCCATGTGGCTCAATTTGTTTTCTACCTGATAGATAATTCATCAGCTGGTTCCAGAGTGTCATCAGAGTCATGGGGCGAGATTTACTAAACTCAAGATTGTCAAAATCGCTACTGTTCGGTATTTTTTAGTGGCAATTTTGAAATCACAGATTTACTAAAGGTGAGTTTTGCTATCAGATCGTCAGAGATAAGTTTTTTTTCCAAATCGCCCTTGTTGAGCTATCTGTGGCTATCTGTGGCGATTTTTGTCATTCATGAGATACAAATCTCAGATTTACTAAGGTGTGAGTTGTAAACTCGCTGTAGAATGCGATAAAAGAGGTAGGGGTGATTGTCAATTTCATCTGCCATCTATCTAGTACACGGAGGACAGTTATTTATTTATTTATTTATTTATTTATTGGACGGAGGACATATATTTTATTATCTAGTACACGGAGGACAGTTATTTATTTATTTTAGTAAAGGGGGACATTTTAACATTTATTTTTGGATCGGGGGTCAGTGCTTGATGTAATTTACGTTCTGGGTGATTTTGTATGCTGACCCATGCTGTTAACCCTTGCTATGCTGCTGCATTTTGGACTAAATGGCACAACATGCTAAGGGTTAATTGGTAGTCGTGGCATACAACGATGTCTGGTGATTTTAAAAGGGCTCATTTGCCTCGATTACAAGCTTAATTGTGGCGAATAAACCCTTAAAAAAATCACCTGACATCGCTGTAGTTTTGAGATCGCTGGACATAAATCGGCAATAGTAAATTCAGCGATTTAAAATGAAAAAACTCTGCCGATGTCCAGCGAGTTCAAATGACGATTTTAGTAAATCTAGCCCATAGACTACGGGTCTACCTTTTTCAAGTTCAACAAATATTACAGCTTTATCCATCTTCTAGCCCAGTATTTGGAGATATCCTTACAGCATTAGTCTTTTGATTATTGGTAACTGAACCCTATATCATCTAATTGTGTGAGAGGATCTGATTCTAGATATCTGCTGAATCTCTCAAGGTATCCCCCACACTGTCTATACATTTCTCCAAATTTACCTAAAAGGATATCATTGCTGTTTAAACCATTTGCTATTCTTTGTGATAAATATACTCTTTTTCTTGACATCCAGCATCTATTTCTCTATAGAGCTAACTGTGATACAGTAAATACATTACAACCAACAGACTTACTTTGATTGTATTAAAGCAGTTCATCAGGATCACAGGGAGCATTTATATTTGCTTTTATCTATATGGGGATCTGTATAGCACTTCTATTGTTCTAGTGGTCGGTGTGAATTTATGTTTTTTTTGTATTGTGATTTATAAATCTGTTTTTTATTTCATCATATTAGAAGTGTCACTTGAAATAACTTTAACCATAGTGTGAGCTCTCTATGGGCAAGATCCAGACCTACGGCCGCTGTCGTTTTTACGGCGGCAGTATGCATAAGAACGGCATTTCTGCCGTTCTGTGCATGCGTCGGTCAGATGTTGCCCAGCGTAATCGATTTATCAGGGTGCCCTGCATTGGCCGTCCGTAACTACGCTGAAGGGGGCGTGCAGCGCCATAACTACGCTGTAGTTACGGAAGGTTGGCTGGGGGAGGGAGGGAATTTAGGAAGGGAGAACTGGGTTTGGGGGTTATGATTAGTTTCCTGGCATAATTACCCACTGTTACGTGGGCTGAAGTTAAGGTAGCCTTTAGCCAGCGTAACAGTGAGTAAGTACGCAGGGGGAGTGTCGGGGGGAGTGCTTATGAGCTATGCTGGTCGTACTTACGAAGTACGGAACAGTGTAGCTCTGGATCAGGCCCAATATCTCTATATTTATATTCTTTTCTGTATGCGTGCTAGCGCTATATGGGGATTAGGTCCGTTTTANCTATTTGGGGATTTGGTCCGTTTTATTTTTTTTTTTTTTTTTTTTTTATAAACTGTTTTGTACAGTGACACATATTCTATAGAATTTAATGGCCGTATGCAGAGCTCCGGACGCATTGCATATGCGGCCAGAGTTTTCCGATATGTTCTACTGTGCATGCGCAGTAATTTTGTAACATAATCTACGTTACTTGTGGCAACGTAGATTGCGTATACATGCAACATGCGTAAAATTGGCTGTGGGAATGCACTGTGAATGTGTGTGGCAGATGTTACGCATTATAACTCTGATCGTACGTAACTTGTACGTAACTCTGTAAGATATGGCGTGACATCCCTATGCAAGTCAATTTTACGCTTTGTGGGCAGAAGGAGACATTTACCATATTTCCTCATGTATAAGACGCACCTTTTTTCCAAAAATTTGGGGTCTAAAACCTGGGTGCTTTTTATACAGGGGATGTAGCCTGCCAGGGAGCTGGGGAAATCTCCGGTGGATCCCTTCACATCCCCAGCAGCACACTTACCAGTACCTTGGCTCTCCCTCTGGCTCTCTCCTCCATGGCCCGCTCTGCAGAAGACGCTCTGCAACCGCATATTGCAGAGTAAATGAGCTGGCTCTATTGGTCACACCAGCGTCTTCCGCCGCGGAGGAGAGAGAGCCAGAAGGAGAGCCAAGGTACTGGTAAGTGTGCTGCTGGGGATGTGAAGGGACATGGAGAGGGGCAGTAAGACTGGCTGGACACTAAAAGAGGAGGCAGTAAGGCTGATTTTAAAAGGGCTCATTTGCCTCGATTACAAGCTTAATTGCGACAAATAAACCCTTAAAAAAATCACCTGACATCGCTGTAGTTTTGAGATGGCTGGACATAAATCGGCAATAGTAAATTCAGCGATTTAAAATGAAAAAACTCTGCCGATGTCCAGCGATTTCAAATTACGATTTTAGTAAATCTAGCCCATAGACTACGGGTCTACCTTTTTCAAGTTCAACAAATATTACAGCTTTATCCATCTTCTAGCCCAGTACTTGGAGATATCCTTACAGCATTAGTCCTTTGATTATTGGTAACTGAGCCCTATATCATCTAATTGTGTGAGAGGATCTGATTCTAGATATCTGCTGAATCTCTCAAGGTATAGAGCTAACTGTGATACAGTAAATCCATTACAACCAACAGACTTACTTTGATTGTATTAAAGCAGATCATCAGGATCACAGGGAGCATTTATATTTGCTTTTATCTACATCCCCAGCAGCACACTTATCAGTACCTTGGCTCTCCCTCTGGCTCTCTCCTTCATGGCCCGCTCTGCAACCGCATATTGCAGAGTAAATGAGCTGGCTCTATTGGTCACACCAGCGTCTTCTGCAAAGCGTGCCACGGAGGAGAGAGCCAGAAGGAGAGCCAAGGTACTGGTAAGTGTGCTGCTGGGGATGTGAAGGGACATGGAGAGGGGCAGTAAGACTGGCTGGACACTAAAAGAGGAGGCAGTAAGGCTGAATGGATACAGAAGGAGGGGGAAATAAGGCTGGATGGACACAAAGAGTGGGCAATAAGGCTGAATGGACACAGAAGGAGGGTGCAATAAGGCTGAATGGACACAGAAAGAAGGGGCAATAAGGCTGGACAGACACAAAGACAGGGCAATAAGGCTGAATGGACATAAAAGAAGGGGGCAATAAGGCTGGATGGACACAAAGAGGGGGCAATAAGGCTAAATGGACACAGAAGGAGGGGACAATAAGGCTGAATGGACACAGAAGGAGGGGGCAATAAGGCTGGATGGACACAAAGAGGGGGCAATAAGGCTGGATGGACACAGAAGGAGGGGGCAATGTAACTTTATGTAAAAAAAAAAAAATTTAAATTTCGGGCCCCAAAATTAAGGTGCGTCTTATACTTGGGGAAATAAAGTAAATTGTACTTTATGGGCTGGGTTAGGCACTTACGTACGACAAGGCAATACGTACAACCAGAGATACACAAAGACCAGAGATATGCAAGGAAAAGATAAGGTAGGGTTCTGAACACGTAAGTCAGCTGAGTTATGTGCATGCCAGGGGAGTGCAGGGGGAGTGCATTATACTTAGTGGTGCGTAACTCAGGCACGCTTGCGTACATAAAACGACCTTAAGTCTGGATCAGGCCCAATTGTTTCTTTAAATTAACTACCATAATTTTTGCCACTTTTTTTTAAGTACTATGGGCTAAATCCAGATTTAAATAAGTGCTTGAAATTAGTTACTCCTGGGCTAAACCATGTTGATTGTAGGGGTGTTATATTTCATCTGTTGCAAACAGTATTAGTATTGAGAGGTGATGTTTTCTATCTCATGTCTAAATAACAGTGTGATAGTAAAGCTGGTCAGTATCTGTGTGCAGTAAGCAATTTAAAGATATATCCCTGCATGCAAAGAATACAATTACCTTGACTCGCCCTGCAATCAACATGGTTTAGCCCAGGAGTAACTAATTTCAAGCACTTTCTTAAGTCTGGATCCAGCCCTTATGGGCCTGATCCAGACCTAGGCTGCCCAATCGTTGATTGGGCTTCCGTAGCAGCAGCGTAGTAACGCATTACTACGCTGCAGTTAGTGCAGGAAGGCGGGGGGAGGGAGGCTAATGAGGCTGGGAGGGGGGGCGTTAGCGTACTAACGCCACCGTCCCAGCGTATTTACACTAGCTTAAGCTGGGTGAAGTTAGGGTAGACTTCAGCTGGCGTAAGCTAGTGTAAATAAGCTAGAGGAAGGGGGAGTGTCAGGGGAGTGTAGCAATGTTACGCTGAGTGTTAAAGTGCTCAGTGTAACATCGTAAGTCTGGATCAGGCCCTATGTGTCTATGTCACTGCGCTGTTGCATTTTAGTCAACTCACTGTAGTCTATTGACAGTTGTGGGAATGTTATTAGAACACTGATTAAAAATGATAATCTTATAAATGGTAATATGCATATATGTAAATAACAAACTACTTGAGTTTACCTATTTTACTTATTTTTAACAATTTTAATTAAATCCAAAACAAAGTAGGGTAGTTTGACCTAAGCAAGAACACTGACATGGGTTTAGAACCATGATACCATAATCTCTGAGCATGTCATGAAAGCAAATCTGCATAACCAAAGTAAATATATTCCTATTATACAAATAGAGAAGGTAGAATAATATTGAGATTAAAGAAGTAACTGAATGTGATCTTGGTTGATCAATCCAGCATATCAATACATATATTTTAGCTAGTATTCTCAAATCATGAAGATAAATCATATTTATTTATACTGTATTTACAAGAGTGCAACTGTTTTATTTTAACGGTCAATTTGCTAAATTCTGAGGGTTGAATTTATAAACAGCTTTAATAAATGTGCTCTAATAAATATGATGCTGAATAAGGAAAAACATTGCAATGTAGAAGATCTGTGGAAAAAGTCTGACAGGTAAGAAATATGTAACCATGAAGAATATAATTGGATGGAAGTTAAGGTTAAGAATCTGGATATCTGAAGATAAGAATGAAGGATAGCTGCTTTGTGGTGACTAATATAATTGCTGATAGATATCACCAGAACATTTTCTACTGCTGACTTGTGAGAGGAATGGATCATAACAATCTCTCCTTATTGTAGAAATTCTACAGAAAAACAGACAGATAGAAATCTTATATGATGAATTTACATTTTTATTGTGTTTATGGACTTTATTAAAAGGAAATGAAGGCTGTTAACATGTCACTGTGCTTGTAGGGCAGGAGTTCACAGTTTGGCTTATAGGAGTCTTAGCTTAGAGATAACAGGAAGGAATAGAATGGGTATAGAAGTGGGAGTAGTTAGGGTGACTGAAGCTATACTATGTTCTTTCTAAGGGGGCAAGTTGATTTATTGCATATCCACACCTATTAACCACCTTAGTGGAAAGATAGAATCAGATTCCTTTAATGAATAGATATTGGATTATATTTGTATTTGTCAACAGCAGCTGTTTTGTATAGGATATGGGTTCAGTCCTTTGGTTATTGTTAAGAGTGGTTTAACAAATCCCAGTCATCCAATTGGAATATATTGAGGAATATATCTTTCTAAGTGCCTTCTTTTTATTGTTTTTATTATTTTACAAAACAGTCTTTTATAATAATAAAACAGTTATGCATAAAACATTGGCATAAAATTCAATACTACATACAGAGATTAGCAGCAAATTTCTCATACCCCAGTGAGTTATTAACCAGATGAAGCCAGTTCCCAACCAAGTGTGAATCTGGAGAACACCAGATACATGCTATACAGACTGTAGACAACATACAGAGAAAGTTTACATAAATCTGCATTCAAATACCAACCCAAATATGCACCATTTTGGATCTCGTGGAGAATAACGTCTGTGTTGTGGATACAGGCAATATAGTGTGCTCATCGCCAGTCTCAAGGAGAAGAGTCTTCATTAGAGAACTGCAAAGGTAAATCTGAGTATCCTGAAATTGAGTGGCCAAATCATGTCGCAAATAATTATACCATAAAGAATCAGGGGAAGAAAAATCATCTGAAGCTGCAAAATAGTATTTAGAGAAACCCCTGGTATAAATTTGGTAAAAAGCTACAATCTCATGGGCATGCCATCCCAATACTCCATCAAAGTCCCTGAATTCAGAGTAAGCAGAGTTATTCCAGAGAGAAGCAGTGTCCACACCACCCAATGATGCATCGCCATGTTTTCAATGCTTGGAAAATAATAGGTGTCAAGTTATGTGGATGTGGTCCTGCCAGAAGAGCCTGAGAGAGTGTATCATTGAAACCAGTTTGAGCAACTAGGCCCCTGCTCTCCCTGCTCTCGGTAGTAAATCTGGACAGCTACATGTCCAGATTCCTACCTTAACTTTTATGGCCACATACCTGGTCATAACAGGGCTTCCCCTGCACAAGCCCCTTTTACCTAACAGCTGGCGTACATAACATTTGTTACGTATGCTGACCCTTATGGTGTCATAAGAAGGTTGTACACAACATGCACACAACCTTCCATACAGGGAAACTATGTACAAGCTGTACATAATACCCCTGTCGGCTGTAACTGAGGATCGGGCCCAAAGAGCGTAAGTGACCTAATTTGACTCCAGATGTTAAGCTAGTGTTACGATAGTAACAGCAGCGTAGGAAGCATTGTACACAACTTAGTTCCATACAAGCCCATTTTCTACCCACTTGCTAAAGGTGGGGGGAATTATTCTAATTGTACAGTGTAGGATGGGGCTCCCACACTCATGTGGGCCAGCGGTCGTATGGACCACTGATCTGCACGCTTTACTTAAGAAAGGCTTAATACAGCGTAAGCTGCCATAAAGCCCACATAAGAGATGGGAGTGACAGGGGGCGTTCACTCCCCTCTCTCTTTCAGACAGACAGACACCCATATGTATGGAAAGCGTGCGGGAGTCTGGATCCGGACCCTAGTGTCCAGTGCAGGTCTCCATTATGGGACTCATTTATTCATACAAGCAAATGTGACAGTTGAGCAGATGAATAATATTTAAAAGATTTGGTAGAGCCATAGAACCCTCCCTCTGCTTCTGCAATATATATCTCTATTAATCCTGACATGCGTTCCCCCCATACAAATACTCTTCTCCGGGGACTCGAGATAAATATATAAAAATTTGGACTGAATAGTCACCTTGACCAGGTTTGTGGATTAGGATTGAGTGGGGCCTATACTGGAATTTTTCCCTTGGGGAAATTCATCCTGCTGGGAGTGATAAATGCTCTAGTGTTTGGCCTTCTTAAGGTTTGTAGAACACATGTGAGCAGATTAATAAATGAACACTAAAGATATTACAATGGAAAGATTACAGGACTTAAAAACAGATGCCAGATAGCCCATTCGGTCTGCCTAAATGTTTATTTAAAAATATACTGACCCTAAATCCCATTTTACCGTCAATTTAGTTTGAAATTTAGAATATACTTGTTTATCCAAAGCATGTTTAAACAGTTCTACTGTTTTTTGTTGCCTTAAACACCTCAGATGGGAGGCTATTCCACTTATCAATCACCCTTTTAGTGAGTGATTTTTCAGGACATTTCCTCTGAATCTACCACCCTCCGGTTAATATTTATTCCCTCATGTTCTATTACACCCTTTCCTTTGAAAAATGCCAGCCTCCTCTAGCTGGTCACAACCCTTTGATATATTTGAAAGCTGCTATCATATCCCTCTGTTTCTTCTCTGCTCCATTTTATACATGTTTAGTTCCTCTAGCCTTTCATGATATGTTTTGTGACACATGCCATGGACCATTTTAGTTGCTCTTCTTTACACAGACTCTATTGTATTTATATCTTTTTGGAGATATAACCTCCAGAACTGAACACAGTATTATTGGTGAGGTCATAGCAATGATCTATAAAGGGGCATCACTGCTTCTCTCTTTCTCAAGCATCTAAATTGCCTTTTTCATTGCTTTGTTACATTGTTTACCTTTAAGTCACGTGAAATAATGACTCCTAGATCCCTTTCCTCCTCAGTAGTTTCTAATGTTGTGCCATTAATAATATATTTAGCTTTTGGCTTTTTTGAACCCCAAGTGCACGATTTAGCATTTTTTGGCATAAAACTGCAGTTGCCACATTCTTGACCATTCCTCTAGTCTACCTAGATCAAAAATCATTTTGTGTACCCCTCCTGGTAAGTCTATTCTGTTACATATATTTCTGTTATCTGCAAAAAGACATAATTTCCCAAGGCAATATTATTAACAAAGATATTAAATAGCATGGGTCCAAGTACAGATTACAGGGGAACTCCACTGGTTACCTTAACATCCCCAGAAGGGAATCCATTTACTAGGGTATGGGTCCCCATAGCAAACAGCCTTATTTCGAAAGGGCCGTTCGCTCCTAGCCAGTTCCGAACTGGGTGGGATATTGATTGCTCATGCCTTGAAGAAGCATAGCAATCGATCCCCGGAGCACTGAACACGGTGCTCTGTTAAGTAAGTAAAAAAAAAACCTAAAGCTTCCCCTTTATCTAATACTTTAATGATCTTTTCAGAGTACCGTATTTTTCGGACCATAAGACGCACTTTTCCCCCCCAAAAAAGTGGGGGGAAAGTGTGTGCGTCTTATGGTCCGAATACTCACCTTGGGGTATGAGCAGGTCTGTCAGGACTCGCTCCGCGGGGGGAAGCGGTGCATCCAGGCACTCATCTCCCCGCTCCCTGGCTGTCAGCAGCATAATGATCGCTGCTGTGAAAGCAATGTAAGGTGCTCTCATCACTCTGATGAGAGCGCCTTACACTGCTTCATAGCAGCGTCCATTACTGTTATTTCTGCTCTGCCTGTCACACAGCACTGTCACACAGGGCAAGCAGAGCAGAAACAATGGTAATGGACACCGCTTCATAGCGGCGTCCATTACTGTTCTCTCTGCTCTGCCTGTACCGTGTGACAGGCAGAGCAGTGCAGCAGCTCCTCCCCCTGACGCTGGAGTGACCTGAGGTCACATCAGCGTCAGGGAAGACCACAAGACCGCAGAGGAGAAGCAGCAGGCGGCAGAAGAGGACACTACAGGTAAGTGCCGCTGGGTATATATATATATTATAGCTGTTGGGGGCTGGACAGATGGGGGGTGCTGGACAGATGGATGCTGGACAGATGGGGGGTGCTGGACAGATGGATACTGGACAGATGGGGGGTTGGTTCAAAATATTTTTTTCCTGTTTTCTTCCTCCTAAAAACTAGGTGCGTCTTATGGTCAGGTGCGTCTTATGGTCTGAAAAATACGGTAAATTCTGGCTAGAAGTAGAAATAGAACTTTCACCAAACAAGAACTGGACTTCTTTAAAATGACCCTAAGCCTTTGGTTCAATACCTTTTTTAAAAATGCTTTCCTCAATCACAAGGTTTCTAAAGTCTGCACACAAGAGGCTAGTACACTCACATGACACTCCCTCTTGTGTGCAGATTTTAATTGACTTCCATGTCTATAACCCTACCTTAACTTTTCTTCACACATTGCAGTGAATGCAAAATACTCGCACTGCATATAATTTAATGCACAGATGGCTGTCATTCCCTAATGTAGGAAAATCTGACCGTACAGAAACAGGTTCCATATGCTTAGAGTTCTAGGGCCTGATTCAGAGGCTGAAAATAAGAACTTAAAATTACACCTGGGCAAAACCATGTTAATTTCAGGGGCAGTCAAGTTAATTTTATTCTATGCATGCAGGGAGAATGCTTTGCTTTTACTTATTGCACACAGATACCTGATCAGCTTCACTTTTAAACTACTAATTAGACTTGAGCTGGGAAACATCACCTTTTAACTATAATACTGTTGCAACAAATGAAATTTGACTCCCCTGAAATCAACATGGTTTAGCCCAGGTGTAACTTTAAGTTCTTATTTTCAATCTCTTAATCAGGGCCCTAATGCGTAACATCTGGTGCGTAAATGCACAGTACACTTGCATAGCCTGACTTACACACTCAGCTTGCACAAATAAGCTAGTTACAAATAAGTTTATTTACACAGAAAACTTTTTTTTACATTTTTTACATTTTATAAAACTTGGTCCCCTTTACTCTTTAATAATATATTAATTTTTTTTTATTACATTGTACTTATTTATCTCCTATAACACTACAGCGTGTTGAGATATTTCACCCGGACTGTGCCTAAATGCCTGTTATTCTAAAATATATATGTGTGACACTGTTATAATGGTGTACTGATTGCTACCATAGTATATTATACGTCAGACTCTGTTTTCATCACTCTGACGTATATGTCCTTTATTTGCTATTTGTGAACTTCCAGTTGATAAAATTGCATATGTTGCTTTCTTTGTATTGTTAAACAATAAAAACTACTGAATTTAAATAAAAAAAACTTTAAGATTGAGAAAAATAAGAAAAGCAAATACTGTATCTGTTTCTGGGTATTTTGAAGCACTTTAATTTTAGTAAAGACTGTGACCCTTTATACTAACTACAAACCACTCAAAATGTAGAAATGTATAGTATAGATTTAATACAAATATGCCTTATGGTTATTGACATTAACATTGGAATGCTGCCATCTGTTTAGTGGTTTACTATTGTGGTAAACCATTAAATAACTTTCAGATAGTTATAAATATAGGATGCATGCTGTGAAATATAAGTTTTATTTTCAAAATACATACAGCCGAAAGCTCATTTTCGACTCTCTATTTCGAAAATATTAGTGCTAAGAAACTTTTACTAATTAGTGGGTAAGTATGCCAGACTTTTTTTTTTACCTACATACCCATTTTTATATTCAGAAACCACTGCCGCAGACTTACCACACCGGTCCGGACAGGTGAGTATTACAGGGGAGTCTATGGGAGGTTTTAGTGTCAGGTTGCGGGAAGTGCAGTCTTAACATCAGGCTGCGGGGAGGTGAGGGTTAGTGTTAAGGTAATGGAAGGGGAAGGTTAGGGAAAGGATTAGGATAAGGGTTGGAGTTGAATAAATACTCACCGTTCGTCCCTTGGATGATGAATTGCTTCTCTTTGGTTAGGCAAAAGCAATAGCTTTCACAGCCAGTTCAGACCTGGCTTGTATAAAACAACTTTTTTTGAAAAAGGGCTGTTCTAACCACAGACCCACAAAAATATGCTGTTTTAAGTACATAACCAGTAATAAGTGTAATTGAACATAAGCAAGATTTATTACCATATGCTCAAAGCTTAGAGACACTGCCAAATAGGTTATCACAAGTCAAAAGTCTTTCATTCCATCTTTATTTACAGAAACACAGGAAAAACATCAGAAAGTAAGAAATATATTTAAGTAAGCCACTCGGTCAGCTACATCTTAGTTGTGGAAACATGATACATATTACAGCATATAACTGTAGCACTACTCATTGTTGAAGTGCAAGGGCATTGATTTGATGTGCATTAGAAATAAACTATAGTCCCAGTTAGACAGATAACGTTAATTGAAATTCCATGATTCTTGAGGACAACGGTCAGATTTCACGGTTATCTGTTTACTAGAAAATATGAGGAAGAAAGGAAGAAAGCATTTTTTTTACAATTTTTTTCCCCTAAATTGCATCTTCAAACTGAAGATTACTATCCAGGCTCTTGTATACCCGGATGTTATTAGTCACACACTCCAAGAGCTGATGAACTATGACAGCTACAGTCAGAAGATGTCAGGGTGAGTTTTATGTATCCTAATGCCATCATAAATGATGTTGGGACTTAATACTATAAAAGCATTCAAATACATATTATTTTCTCCCCATTCCCATAGAAAATCTGACATGACAGAAAAGGAGGCATGTTTTCATAGTTTTAGGTAACAATATATCCAATGGCTATGAAACCCATAGAGTTTGTGATATTTGCTTCATGGAAAAAATTTGGGACTAGATTTACTAAGGGGTGAGTTTACTCGCCCATATGAATTGTGGCACATCGCCGCAATTTGTCTGTGATTTTTTTTACAAATATTTCGGATTTTAAAAGGGGCAAGTTCCTCTGTAGATTTTCAAACTCCAGCAATGTGTGTAGATTTTTAATCTTTTTTAATCTTTTAATTATTGCGAATTAACCCTTAAAAAATCACCACACATTGTGGCCCTTTGTAAATGTTATTTATAACATTAAGTAATTATATCCTAAATGTTAATAAATTAATAATCTCTTTTTCAAACAAAAAATCCCAGCATAAATGTTAATAAATTAATAATCTCTTTTTCAAACTAAAAATCCCAGCAGCAGCATGTACTTAACCCTTAGCATGCTGCAGCATATAGTACTATAAGGCACAACATACCCATGTTTTGCAGGACATGCTATGCCTTATAGTATCTTAAGCGTCAACATATTAGGGGTTAATGGCATGATGCATCATTAATTATAAAACTAAGTGTGCTCCAACAGACAAATATATATATAAAACTAAAAGATATGTGCCTTGATAGGTATACATAACTATACAGTGCCCCAAAAGTACTGTTTACATATACATTGTCCCAATAGTACTGGTTAAATATACATAGCCCTAATAGTATTCTTTAAATATAGCAGATCTATAGTAGATCTTTAAATATACATAGACCTAACCTGATTACATATTCAGTGGACCCTATTATATATACTGTGGCCCGCTACTAATTATTATATATACTGTGGCCTGATAGGCTATTACATTTTTAATGATGACCATTAATTCTTTTTTAAAAAGGACTTTGGTTGTGCTAACAATAACAATATTTTAAAAAAAAAGTTCTGGAGTCTTCATTCTTGATTGCAGAGATCATTACGGTCCATATTCTTCTTTATTCTGCATCCCTGGAGATGGTCTTGCTTTTCTGGTGTCCCTCTGGCTAATGACTATCAGGCAATATTGGGCCCCCAGTTTTACCTCTGATGGAGTCCCTGTAAGAGAGTATAAATAGGGGCCCATAAATGACAGGAGGGACACCAAAGAGAAAGAGGACCTTGTGCAGACAAGCAAGAAGAGGATGAAAAGCCAGAATACATAATGTTGCCTATGAATATTTAATATATTTTTATATGTGTGCTTATGAAAAAAAAATGAATCACAATATTTAGACATGATACATAAATATTACATGCTCGGAAGACAATTTAACATATCTAGTTTTAACACGGGGCCATATTAATTAATACAATAGAACAGGGGGCCATATTAGTTATTTTTAAACTCCAGCAGATCTTACCCTCAATGGGGATGGCAGTCTCATATAGAACTCTTACCTGCCGGACAGCGATGAATTGTCGGTCAACAGCGGGTGAGTGAGGAACGTATGATGACCTACTTTGATGTTTTACCCGAGGATAGAAGCAAAAAAAAATAAAAAATCCCCCCAAAAAATTGGAACAAGGCTGTGAAACACCAAAATACCCTGCTCCTTCAACATCCTCTCCATTCTCCTCTGTCTGTAGCTTCTGTCTAATTTTGAATGCATAGGTTGGAGAATGGCTTGGAGTGGGCTGGGAGTTTGTGGAGCTGTGGTGGCCATCATTTCCTCCACATTTTGCTCTTCAGGCTGCAGTTTTTGCTCATCTTCAGGAGTGGGTTCTTCAAATAAAGAACAGGTGACCTCCAGGTGTTCCATAGCAGGTTCAGACATTTCTGTTCAGGATGAATATTGACATGTGACATTAATTACACAAAATAAAACGATATTTGATTAATAATTTTCGATTAATAAGATGTATTCTGACAATCGGCCTGATTCAGACTTAAGAATGTGCTTAAACCATATTTCATCTGTTGCAAACAGTATTAGAAATGAAAGGTGGCATTTCCCAGCCCAAGTTTAAAAAACAGTATAATAGTAAAGTTGGTCAGCATCTGTGTACAATAAGCAATTCAAAGATATATCCCTGCAAGCATACAATTTACTTGGCTCCCCCTGAAATCTGCGTGGTTTAGCCCAGGAGTTACTTTCCTCTCTTATATTAAGCACTTTCCTATGTTTGAATCAGGCCCAATGTTTGTATGTAGATATGTTTCTTGGCTGTCTGCCTAGCACATAATCTTAACTCTGTGTCTAAATTTATCATAAAAAGACTATTAATTCAGAGAATAACGTTAATCTTTCACATTAACTGCAGGATCATCTTGCTCTTCTTCTTACACTGGGTGTAACAATCTTTCAGGTGGTCCATCAAGCGTGCCCTACTCCATGTACCTCTGCCTCTGACACTGCCCTCAAAGCAAGTTCCTCCAGTGGTGTGCATGTGTTTGGCTTTTGCAGCAAGCTTTTTCTTAATTACTCCTTTCAGATCCTGCCATCTGAAAATGAAAACATCAGCCATTAGTGTTTTGTATCTTGTTTCTAAATAAGTATTCCTTTTCAATATACATCACTGATATAGTTTATTTTATACAAATTACAATTTTATTAATAGAAAACTTAGTTCATATTTTGCACAAATCATCTTATAAACATGTTTGACATGGTAATTCTATTTTTTTTTTATGTTCTTCTAATTTTGATTAATAACATTACATGTATAAATATTTGTCACGTTAGCTAACCTTTCTTATTTAAATTTATCTTTTTTTAAAATATGACAAAGTTTGCGTCAAGCACTGTGGATTGAGTTGTTTTAAGTATATGATGAAGGAATCATGGATCTCTTCTCATACTTGCCCACAGAGGTGTCCAGCAATCTCCCCTTGTGAAGTTTATAACTTATCCATTATATTTGTCACAAGGTAAGTCACCTGGGTTCCGTGTCTTCCCTTTGGGGCCCATTTTGGGTCAATTGCATTTTTACCCAGCTCCATTGCATTTTTACGTGGCAATGCATGGTTTTATATGAGGTCCTTCTTGTTATAAACTCCTTTGTGATTGGAGTAATGTGTATGAGCCAATAAGCTAGTTTCAGCTATTTGATAGATAACTTTCTGAAGCAATACTTGTAGGCGTGGTTTTGTAACCTCCAATAGCGTGCATTGTTCACAGTTAGCGTGGGTCCACCATTTTAAATACTTACTCTGTATTTAAAATGGCTGCTGGTCGGGCAAATCCTTTCTCCACCAGAGAAGTGATGTTTTTGGTGGCAGAAACGGACGCGTTAGATCTGACCCAGCCCTGCTACAATGCCGCTGTGAGGCAGGTATATATGCGGGTGCAGGGGAGGATCTTGCAGCACCTGCGTGTCCACAGAAGAATGAACCAGCTCATGTGGCACTGGGCGGATTTAAGGCGGCGGCAGCCAGAACTCTCGGCAGATGTACGTTCTGCTATTATTCGGCATGCCTGTAGCAAGAAATTACTAAAAATATTGTAAAATTAACATATTTTGAAATAGTCTTGAAAATTTCACATAAACTATTATGGTCTCACAATTGAATGTGCCTTTATGTTTGTGTAAAATGGTGGCCTAGTGTTGTTAGGAATGGTCCTAATGCTTCCACAACAGTTTCATATGTCTACAAACTCCAATGTGTAATTATTGTGTCCTCCTATAATATAATTACGCATTATGTAATAATTTTTTATTGTTATGGTGTATTGGCTCATTTGGGTGATCATGAATGTGGAATCAGAAATTGTCAATTTCATATTTTGATTTGGTTGCATTTTTTTATTAGGGTGAAGACTACGCAGATGGGCAGAAATGGCCAAAAGGCAGATTGCCGAGGATGAGGTGGAGGTGCAGGTGGAGGCGGAGGAGCATGAGAAGGCAGATCAGCTGGAGGAGGCTGAGGAGCCACAGGAGGCGATGGAGAGAGGCATGTGAGGAGCCGGAGGTGCTGGAGGAGGCGACAGAGAAGAATGGAGAGGATGTCGAGGGAGCAGGGGATTTTGGTAAGTGTTTCACAGCCTTGTTCCAATTAATTAATTTATTTTTTTGTTAATTTATATTTTTTTAGGGTCTGCTTTTCAATCCACGGGTTAAACATTAATGGAGGTCATCATACATTCCTCACTCACCCACTGTTGATTGACAATTCATCGTTGTACGGCAGGTAAGAGTTCTATTTGAGACTGTCGCCCCCATTGAGGTTAAGATTTGCTCGAATTTTCTCCTTACACCAGTTTCTCTACTCACACAAGGTATCAGTGCTCTTTTCTTTATAAAGATGCCGCTGTGAGGCAGGTATATATGTGGATGCAGGGGAGGATCTTGCGGCACCTGCGTATCCACAGAAGAGTGAACCAGCTCATGTGGCATTGGTCGGATTTAAGGCAGCGGCAGCGTAAATACGCACCGAGTGTGGGGTGAGGCATTTAAATCATACAGTATGGGCGCGCTAAGCATCGTAACTACGCAAGCAGCTTACAGATGCCCGCAGTTACGATCAAAAAGTTAGGGTAGGGTTTGCTCGGTGTAAGACAGCAAAACTAAGTATGAACAAGGGGAGTGCCTAGGGGAGTCGATCGTAGGTACACTGGCATAAATACGCTCTGCACATGACTGTTTCATGAGCATAGGTCTGGATCAGACCCATGGTATGTAAAAGTCACAAAAGTCCATAGCTGAAGAGTTCTGATTTTACACTGGCATTAATGTAAGCACAAAATTTAGCAGCAGGTGCTTAATCGAATGGGTTTCCATTTCCGAACAACTTCATGCAAGCCTCACATCACCAAGTACAATGTCAAGCATCAGATGGAGTGGAGTAAAGCTCATGGCACTGGACTGTGGAGCAGAGTAAACATGTTCTGTTCATGCGAGAGAGGTTTTTTTTTTTTTAAATAAACAACTAGCTCCCTGTTAATTGTAACCAGTTACCCCCCTTTAACTCCCCCCCACACACAAACACATAATCAAAATATTTTATATGTTTTGTACCTTACTACTGTAATATATATACAAAGAAACTAATACAAAAGGGAAATAAAATAGGCAGAGGTGGAATTAGCGAGTTGTGGGCCCAGGTGCAAAAAATATGCTTTGGCCCTGATGGTATCCCGGTATGGAGCTTCGGCTGTGCAGTGATGACGGCTGTGGGCCCTTGTATCAGCATGGGCCCCTGTGCCGTTGCACCTGTTGCACCAATAGTAGTTGCGTCACAGATAGGTGCACTCGAATTCCCTAATTAACAGTGGAAAAAATTATGTGGTAAAATGTATGTTTTATTGAGTATTATTTAAAATAAATTAGACTCTAATTCCACTGTTTGATTTTATTGATTTTATTAATTTTTACAATTCATAAGGGTTTTCCTAATACAAACACATAGGCAGCAGATGCCAGCAAAATATTAAAAGCAAACATACAATGGTGAGTAAGACACAAGACAATGTGTGATTAAAAACTGGAGGGAACTCCTAAGGGAAGTGCTAATATCTGAAATGTAGGGCTCAAATTTGAATCAAAATGAACCATATAATATATATGCTAGTACTCAATGCTGCTAGTCACCAAATGCTAGGATTATATATAATTACTTGGCAATTGATAATTAAAATTATAAGGTAAACCTCTCAAAGAGGAATAAGTATTCTCTGAGACTCCCTATAAACAGCCAATTAGGCAATTATCTGGATGGAAAACATTGCAAGGTCCTTAGAGTGACTTAATATTTATATCTTATTGTACAGAATACACACTAGCTAAAGGAGCCCCTCGTGAGCAATGACATAGATATAACCTCTTCAATAATTTATTATATTCATCTTAATTTATGTCCTATGGGACAATAAGATAATTAGGGAGTTCAAGTGCACCTATTTTATTTCCCTTTTTTTCTCTTTTTTTTGTAAATATGTTACGCATCAGGGAATGGTAGCACCAGAGGAGATATTCCAAAGGGCATTTATTGTAACTTATGAGAAAGTGAGATATTTTTGAACAGCCTTACTTCTTCTCCTCTTTGGTAACCCCCTATTATTATACGACAAAAACAATTTTACAACCGTAAGGGATCTTTCTTTATATTTGGAGTGCGGCAATCAGTTTTTTAGAATTTTACTGTATAGATAGAAATATTTTTGGCCACATGAAATTTTATAGTACCTTTTAAATATCTTTAATATGTACACAATTAGTGCAGCAGTGCTTATTCCATACAAAGGGCTTTATGATTCAAAGTGCTAAGTGCTTCATGTATGTCTGTGCCCTACGTTCAAAAGTTTGGGGTCACCCAAACTATTTTGTGTTTTACATGAAAACTGACTTTTATTTATCAAATGAGTTGCAAAATGAATAGAACATATAGTCAAGACATTGTCAAGGTTAGAAATAATGATTTTTATTTGAAAGTTTTTTTCTTCAAACTTTACTTTCGTCAAAGAATGCTCCTTTTTCAGCAGACCTGCATTCTAGATGTTAATTTGTTGAGGTAATCTGAAGAAGATTTACCCCACGCTTTCTGAAGCACCTCCCACAAGTTGGATTGGCTTGATAGGCACTTCTTGTGTACCATACGGTAAAGCTACGTACCATACGGTCAAGCTGCCCCCACGACAGCTCAATGGCATTGAGAGCTGGTGACTGCTCTGGCCACTCCATTACAGACAGAATACCAGCTGCCCGCTTCATCCCTAAATAGTTCTTGCATAATTTGGAGGTGTGCTTTGGGTCATTGTCTTGTAGGAGGATGAAATTAGCTCCAATCAAGCGCTGTCCACAGGGTATGGCATGGCGTTGCAAAATGGAGTGATAGCTTTCGTTATTCAAAATCCCTTTTACCTTGTACAAATCTCCCACTTTACCAGCACCAAAGCAGCCCCAGACCATCACATTACTGGCCTTTCTAATTTCGGGCACAATCCACCCTTTCTCAAAGAAACGTGCAGCACTATTGATCTTCCCCCTTTAAATCCATTGCTAGGTACTAGCAGTGAGCCAATCAGTATCAAGTGTACAGATAACCAACCCCCGATACGTATAGGTATAATATAAACTTTCGCAATATGCTGACAATTAATAAAAAATACAAAGTTTATCACTCCACTGGGTTTATCACATCTATATAATGAAAAAACGAGCGATACATCATAAAACATTCATAAACCATTGCCTGTCCTATTACTGTGCTTTAAAGAGGCAGCAGCAGCTGATGACAGCCGTCAGTCCATACTTCCCACATCCCATCGATACACATATACTCGTATTTCAAAGGAGACAAACAATGCCAGTTACAGGTATCAAATAGAAAAATAAATAGAAAAATAAAGAAAGTACATTATATCTATAAAAGATTACAAAGAATGAAAGGTTTATTGTGCATTGCATATAAACAAAGAGGTCATGAAGTAACAGATTGTTTATAAATATATAAA
>WWET01003109.1:0-10237 GCA_011038615.1 Limnodynastes dumerilii | reverse complement strand
GAACCCCCCTCCCCTTGCCCCCCTACACTAACCTGAACGTACGGCATTGATCGGGCGTTGCCGTAGCAACGCCGGGCAACATCTGCCCGGCGCATGCGCAGATCGGCTGAAAAGCTGAATCAGGCCCCTTGTGTGTAGCTCCAGCAATGGCATGTGAGGACTGCTTCTTCAGCAGGGTGAAGGAAGGCTGAGTCGGTGTGAGGTGTCAGGTGAATAACTAGATTGATGGAGAGCAGTGGAGCCAATACTTTGTAAGGTTGATAGCCAGAGGGTTAATAGTGATCAAAGGAGGAGGCAGCGGAGACGACAGCCGAGAGCCGGAGATTGAAGGAGACGACGAAAGCAGCTGAGAACTTATAACGGAGAGGTCACTATTTATAGAGGAGTGAGGCAGAGACTGTATAACTACTGGGAGAGTTATGGTGACAGGGGAGCAACTGAGGGAGAAGTGCTGAAGAAACTGTCAGAGAAATTAGTGTTGTGGAAGCGAAGCAACAGGAATAAAGGTGCTGAGAGTGATAATAGAGGGAGAGAGGAGAGAGACACAGCAAACATTTGGGAACTGCAAACTTTAAGAGTTAAGAGACTTTGAATGAACTTTCTACTAATGGAGTAACAGTAAGAAGACAGTGCGTTGGTATAGAAGTTATAAAAACTGTTTTATATGTAGATTAATCCAGTTTATGAGTGTAAATGTAAGGGGCTGATTAACAGAAACTTAGTTTCACTATTTTCTTACAAGTTATTAACTGTAACATAGCAGCTAAGTGAAAATATTGCGACATTATAATAATTTAGTAATACTTTAAAGTAATTCTGTTGCTAACTTGGGGGTGAAGATTATAGAAATAGATCATTCTAGGAATTGCCATAGTTTATTTTGCTAATCTATAACATAATTGTAATCTGTATATGCATAATGGACCGGATTCAGAATTAGGAGTGTTTTCCGTGCGTTCGTAATAGATCCGTACGTTTATACAAAATACGTACGTTTTGCAAAATGAATAAATTTCGGAACACTTCCGTGTTGTGAAAGCAGCCTTATCATTAGCGTGCGTATATGTGACGGAAGTTAAACGTTCGCATATATAACCGCACGTTTTCTGCATTACCACACCCATTTTTTGCTATTTACATTCCGATTGACGCCTACTTAATAATAATTTGTCCGATCTTTTATGTGCGTGCGGATTTTTTGACGTGCGGAAATTACTTACGCATGTTTCCAATTACGCTTCGTATCTCCATGGTCTGCACATGCGCCCTAAATAGAAATCACTCCATTTACGCATTTTGCCTTCGTAAGTTACCAGACGTTCTTAATTCTGAATCTGGTCCAATAATAGTAAATGGTAAATTTGATGGAAACTGTTTAAAAGTAGAACCTATTCAAGTGAAACTGATACGTTTGAATAATAGTCAAACAGAATATTCTACTAATTTGATGTACTGAAATTTGATATATCTGTTCTGAAAATTGCTGATATGTACATTGCTAAAGAGAATCTGTGAAATATTGTGAAGTTTTCTGCTTATTCCAAAATACATTTGAAAAGTAAAATCATTTTTATAAAACACTGGTGTGCAGTGATTCTGGGTTTTCTTACGTTATGAGTTTTCTCACCTCTCCTCAATCCACATCCACTACAACTATTATTAAAACCTGTAGCCCTTACCACCTGGGCATTACAGTTGTAGTTGTCAAAAGTCTCCACAAGCCTGCCTGTATGTTCAGCCCTCCGTAATTGGCTGATCACAGTCTTGTGATACTTCCTGTCAGAGACAGGAAACAGGAAATAGAATGCTCTGAATCTTTAGTGAAAACAGAGGTTTGTCTCGATTACAGATCCGAATTTGGTGGGAGGAACCGAGGCATGGCTAGCTGCGACTCGGAACCCCTAAGTTTGAATGTGTTGAATTTCACAGAATCCACTCATCTCTAATTGTTTGTTTTAGTTGGTCTTTGCTGTGTCCTTTTTGTATAAATTGTTGTTTTTTTCTTTTCAATATGAATATCAGTAGTTCTATAATCGAATAAAGCAGTAAGAAAGCACTTGGGATATATATATATAAACTAATATTTAATAAACATCATAAAAATACATAATAAAAACAATGATTAAACTCAATAAAAATCATCCCCAAGAATCCTCCTAAAGTTGTTGATCAGGCAACTATAGATGTTCTGTGGAGGTAGTCAGTTTATATAAAAGATATAAATGGTGTAACTTTTAATCCGATAAACGATAATATTGTAGCAAGCTGGGGGCGTGTAATGACCGTGCTCAAGACCAGACGCGTTGCCGCTGAGCTCCGGACAAAATAGGCATTAAAACCCCCTTTTTTGCTTTTATACCCCGGCCCAGTTTACCCAAAAACCCCCTGCTACCTCTTCCCTGCAGGTCTGATCACCCAACGGTACCAGGCTGGCTATGAGCAGAACTCTTGCGCTCCCCGGAGAGCAAGGCCCTGCCCCGCAGTGGCCCGCATGAGGCCTTAGGCCTATTACCTCCCCTTCCCCCCGGGGGAGGGCTCCGAGTCTTGACGTCGGTGGAGAGACCGGGTCCATGCAGAGGAGGCTTTGTGTGCTGCTCCGGACGCTGCACTTGGGACATCGCCGGGGACTCTCCCTGGAGGCTGGAGCTGACGGCAGGGGAATATGGTTGACTTCTGTAGACAACCGCACGTGTTCGGGAGTTCGGGGAAGCGGCCGCCGGGCGTCATCTTGCCTGCCATGTGTCGAGGAGTGAGGAGCTTTGCCGCGCCGATGCTGAGGCTGCCATTTGAACCGGGCTCAGCAGCGTTTGAGGACCAGGTGCCGGTGATCAGCGGGCCAGCGGAGCGGATTGAACGGGGAAACTTCTGGGACATGCGTTCATCTCTCCAAAGCTGCCCCTGAGGTATTTGTTGCAAAGCCTTTACCTACCTCACAGCCGAAAGCGTAGTCTTGGCGGTTTAATGAATCGCTCCTTCAGGATCCATACTGTAAAGATAAGATCAAATCCACGCTTGAAGACTACTGAGAGTTTAACGATATAGGGGATACATCCACGATAACTATATGGGAAGCCCATCAATGTGTAATTTGCAGTGTTTGTATTCAGATGGGGTCTTATCTTAAGAAGCAAAAAGAAGGTCAAAAGTCTCAGCTGCTCATTAAGATACATGATTTGGAGATATCTCACAAGGCTTCGCTTGACAAAATGATTCTGGATGAGCTCTCCAATGCTCACGGCACTTAGGCAACTCTCTGCAATGATCATTTTAAGTTAGCCATTCGCCGCTGTAGGCACCGTTATTTTCAATAGGGAAACAGATCGGGTAGAGTGCTCGCGCAGGCATTGCGGAAACAACGCGCTCAATTGTATAACCCCAAAATCAAAGACCAACAGGGCACCCTTAACCATGACACCCCCAACATAGCTAGGGTCTTCAGTGACTATTATAGATCCCTTTACAATCTCCCTGCACCCACTACTCCAGATGAAGTTGCGGTGCGGCAACAGGAAATCTTGGAATACCTTGAACAATGTTCGTACCCCTCACTCTCTTCAGAATTCTGCTCAGTTCTTGAGTCTCTCTTCACCCTACAATGGGAAAAGCCTATTGTAGGGTGAAGGGCTAGGGCTATCAAAACCACCCCCAATGGGAAAAGCCCGGGGCCAGACGGGTTCACTATTACTTTAAACGCCTTTAATAGTATTTCTGAACAGTCTTAATTCTCTCCCCAATCCCTAGAAGCCCATATTTCTGTTATCCCTAAAGAAGATAAAGATCCCACTCAATGTGCCAGCTTCAGACCCATTTCCCTTCTAAATGTAGATCTGAAATTGTTTGCAAAATTGATTGCCAAGCACCTTAAAATTTACCTCCCTGATATAGTACATTGTGACCAAGTCGGATTTGTCCCAGGACATGAAGCTCGAGACAGCACCACCAAAATGATCAACATCTTACACCACTCATCACAAACAAATGGCTCCGCCCTCCTACTCTCTACAGATGCGGAAAAAGCATTTGATAGGGTTAGTTGGGCCTTCCTCAGAGGTGTTCTTTCCCGTTTAAATTTAGGCCCTACTTGCACTCACCGTATCCTAGCTCTCTACTCTGCTCCCTCAGCTAAAGTCTGTATGAATGGATCCCTATCTGAAGTCTTTAATATCTATAATGGTACGCGTCAGAGCTGCCCGCTCTCTCCATTAATATTTGTTTTATGCATGGAAGCCCTGGCGCATACAATTCGGGCAAATGCGGACATCCATGGTGTACAAATTGCAAATAAAGAACACAAATTAGCCCTGTTTGCTGATGACCTCCTGGCGTATGTCTCTAACCCTTTGAGCTCTCTCCCACTACTTCTGCAGGAATTTCAGCGCTTTGGGCAGTTATCAGGTTTTAAAGTTAACTGGGGTAAATCCAATGCGCTTCGAATTCAACTCCCCTCATTAGTGAAACAAACCCTCGCACCATCATTCCCCATCCACTGGAGTGGCTCCCACCTATGTTATTTAGGTGTCAATATTACCTCAGATACTGCTCTACTATTTGATAAGAATTTCCCCTCGATGCTCCTTAAAATTAAAAAAGACCTTACTACCTGGTCACCCAGAGACTTCTCATGGTTAGGTCGAATAAACATTTTGAAAATGAATGTTCTCCCTAAGCTCCTATATTTGTTACAAACCCTGCCTATACACATCCCTGTCCGTTTCTTCCTGGAGTTCCAACAGCTGTGCCATAACTTTATCTGGAAAAACAAAAGGCCCCGGTGCAATCAAACTACAATGTTTGCCTTAAAAGATCACGATGGGCTACAACTTCCGAATCTGCGGTTGTACTACGATTCGGTCCACCTTGGCCACGTTATTGATTGGACTAGACAGACCAGGGGTAAGCAGTGGGTTGAGGTGGAGAGCTCCTGTTCTCCTACACCTTTACACCTAACGCCATGGTTACCCTCCATACCACATTCCTCACATCCCACAGTTGGCCCTACTATTGCAGTATGGAGAAAATTAGTAAATTACATGAACTGGTCTCATTATCCTTCACCCCTCTCCCCCTTTATCTATAATTCTCACTTTCCCCCTGGAAACTGTCCCCATTTCTTAGGACTTGGACTGAGGTGGGGCTCTTTAGGATGAGTCAGCTGATGAGCACTGGGGGTCTCCTTCCATTCCATAATTTGGAAGAGCAATATGGCTTCTCTCGCAGGGAGCATTGGACCTACCGGCAGCTTAAACACTTCTTTCAAACCTCCCCTCATGCTGTGGAGTTTGCTTGTGCGGAAACCCAGTTCCAATCCCTATGCACACAGCCAACCTCTCCGTTACATGTAATCTCCACCCTGTATAGAATGCTTATAAACCACTCCTCTCATACTGAACATAGGTTTGTCCAGGCTTGGAATAGAGAGTTAGCAACTCCTCTTGAGATCTCGGATTGGAAGACAGTATTTCAGAGAATACAGTGCTCTTTATATAGTCTCTCAGTTGTGGAAACCCGCTACAAGCTACTCTTCTGAGAATTAGTTACTCTCCTGATGGTATATGGTTCCAACCCGGCTAAACAAAATTTTTCCGAGTACCACCAACAAGTGCTGGAGATGTGGGCTATCAATTGGCTCCTTCATTCACATATGGTGGAACTGCCCCCTTATAAAGCCCTTCTGGTGGTGTGGGATGGACACAGTTCGACATCTAGTTGGTGATGAGATTTTTAGGGAGCCGGAGTTCTGGCTTTTGACATTGGACTTCTCTTCCATTTCCTCGTATAAAAATTCCTTGCTACGTCACCTGAGCAATGCGGCAATTGCGGTGATTCCGGTACATTGGAAGTCAACCTCTCCCCCCCACTATTAAGGAGTGGGTTGACAGGATTGATCTTTATTACCAGATGGATGAAATTACACTGTCGGCTATGGATAAATTTCACCAATTCACCTCAATCTGGTTTAGCTGGTTAGAATTTTAAATATCCCCTGACTTTGCCATCTTACTCGCTGCCTGAGATATACTTGGAGCTCTCCTATCCTTATTATACGACAGTAATTTACCCAATATTGATGTGTATTTCGACCCTACATGGAATATAAAATGTTTTGACAAACCTGGCCCAAAATCCCCCCCCCCCTCTTCTCTCGCTTTTACTACTTACTTATAAATATTTTGATAATCATATTAATCAACATCTAGTACCTATGGCACCCCCATAGCGGAACCCCGAGGTTTCTTAAATGGTTATTTATAATTTGAATACTAATAGTTTGATATACTTGTACTCTTTATATTAAGCGTTTTTTAAACATCATTATCTGGTGTTACGATGTTGATAGTGTGTACGCTTTTACCTGAAAATAATAATTTATAAAATAAAAATATTGTATCAAGCTTTAGTATGAGCATAAGGAGTTGGTATTCTTAGCTTCCATATAAGTCTCCAGTGGAATAAATTCAATTGCAGGTATACTGGATGGTAGGAGCTGAGGAAAGGAGTAGTTGCCAGCGTCTGACAGCAAGAAGCACACTTCCACAAGCTATGCCGCAAATGAGATGAAATTGACCTGCATATTGGGGTGCAGGGGCTACGGTCCGGTTTGGTCCGTCTGCTGTAATAGAGCTGTGAGTCACAGCTGCGATTAGCAGTGTGGATGAGAGTTTATTCTACGGTTAGGCTGTGGAAAACAGCTGCGGTTGGAAAAGAAGTTGAACTCCAAAGTAGTGCTTGTTCTGGAGATAGTAGTCGTTTCATCCACACTTAATAAACGACAGCCAAATGACACACGTGACATGTGTAAATCTAGCTTGGGAACGCACTGCACATGCGCCCAGCAGATGTTACTCATCATAACTGTGATTGTATGAAACTTGTACATAACACTGTACAATAGGACGTGACATCCCTACGCAAGCCAAATATACACATTGGGCTGGATCCAGACCTAGTTAAGTGCTTGAACTTAGTTACTCCTGGGCTAAACTATGTTGATTGTAGGAGAGTCATATTTCATCTGTTGTAAACAGTATTAGAGTTGAGAGGTGATGTTTCCTATCCCAAGTCTAAATAACAGTGTGATAGTAACGCTGGTCAGTATCTGTGTGCAGTAAGCAATTCAAAGATATATCCCTGCATGCAAAGAATACAATGAACTTGACTCCCCCTGAAATCAACATGGTTCAGCCCAGGTGTAACTAAGTTCAAGCACTTAACTAGGTCTGGATCCAGCCCATTATGGGTAGAGGGAGGTATTGAAATGTACGGTACAGGCTGGGTTAGGTTCTTACGTACGACAAGGTATTACATACACGCATATATACGCAAGGAAAAGGTAAGGCAGGATTCTGAACACGTAAGTCAGTCAAATTATGTATGTGTGAGGGGAGTGCCAGGGGGAGGGCATTATACTTAGTAGTGAGTAACTTTGGTACACTTGTGTACGTAAAACGACCTTAAGTCTGGATCAGGCCCAATGATTCTTAAATTCAGCTCTTATTATGCAGCAATCTGGACATAAGAGACTGAACCTACAACACAACATAAGCCGTCTCCAGCAGCTTATGTTACAGGTACAGGAGAGACTGTACCTGGAGGTTTTTGTACAGCTCTGTATCACTGTGTGAGAGGCCGCTCCAGATTCTACATACAGAAATATTCTGCTGCATCTTCTTCTGTCAATCCAGAGATTTTTAATGTGAAATCACTTCCAAATACAGAACCACTGAACCGGAAGTGATCTCTTGTATATACAGACTTTGAATTATAAATAATTAGTTCTGGAGATTCTCCTGGTTTCTGTTGGTACCAGTCATTGTAGTTTATAACTCTACTGGATGTACATGTGATGGAGACATCTTCTCCTGGTGACACAGAGACATGACCTGGAGTCTGAGTCATCACAATCTCTCCACAGAATCCTGAGGATTAGAAGAGACACAGTCATTACTGATAAATGTCTGTATATAATCATATAAATCCTGATCTGATTATTTATGTTACACACAATCATGGAATGAGCCAATCTCTCACCCTGAATATAAATGACTATCACAGCCAGCAGATAACTGTGACAAACAATCCTGATGGAAATAACATGGAAATTCTGTGCTGTCATTAGAGTATAATGTGACATTACTGTCTCATTATAAGTGAATAACCAAACATTAAACTGAATATAATATATATACACAGAAACAAAGGTATAGTTTGTGCACAAAAAGTCCATATGCTACTAATATCACAATGAAGAATGATAAATTCTGACACTATATATAAAAATATAGCAAATCGTTATCTCTATGCTAGGAATGATTAAACACAGGTGGTTATGTAGTACATATTATATTATATTTTAGTTAAAAAAGTTTTCTTGCGAAGCTCACAGTTTGTAGATAGAATTTTCCATGTAGAAGAAAGTCTTTTGGGAAGTTATCCGGAGGATGCCATTTCTAATATTCCATTTGTTGTTTTTCTCGCAGTATCAGTCTCCCTTCGGCTCCATGGTATGATGTGATAGGTTGGGAATAGGTTTATCTAGGTAAGACGTTATTCCTCTCTACTAAGTTGAACAGGAGCGTTCATTCCTATTGTCAGATCTCAATATAATTTCTGAACATCTCCTGAACTTCTATCAAATAGTGTTACAAGAAACGGACATTTCAGGGAGCTTTGGTGGCAGGAGACCAGGTAGTCTGCAGTTAGTAGGCTTAGAATTAAACACTAGACAATGGAAAGAGAGCTCTATAATATTATAGCTGGAGAACAGTCAGTGAGGTGAGAGATGATCCCAGTAGAACATATTGGAGACTGAGACATGAGGAAATTTGGATGAGGAGAGACAGATGGTGTAGACTTTAGGTTGCACAGGATCCCTATGGGTCTTCCCACTTACTGGAATCTCCTCTTATACTGCAGGAGATAGGACTTATAAACAGCTTGGGGTAGATCCAGAACTACGTTTATTTGCGGAGCGTATTTTCGTGCACGTAAGTTCGCTACACTCCCCTCGGCACACCCCTTGCACGGACGTATTTTGTCAAGATACGCTTCCCAAACCCTACCTTAACTTTTTCTCACGTAACCGCTTCTTATACGCACACGTACGTATGGGCAGAACAAATTTACGCAGCTAAGCACGCCCATACTGTACACTTTAAATACCACCCCCCACCTACTTCACGTATTTCACACGTATTTTCGAGTAACGTAAAATTGGCACGCCCACACGTAAGTATTTACGTGACACATACGTGAATGGCCCATACGTTGACAATTACGCTACGTGAATGTGCGTATTTTCTATGGTGTGCATGCGCAGTGCATTCTAAACAGCGATTTTACGTCTCCGCCACGCGTAAATTCGCTTCGAAGCGTTGTTCTGGATCAGGCCCATTGAGAGTAAGGGAAAAACAGGTGCAAGTGTACAGCTCGGCTAAACCAATGTAAACATACACTGTAAACAAACACTGTAAACATACAATGTCCAATACATACAATGTAAAAATACAAGTACAATACATATAATGTAAACGTACAATTCCTACAATGTACAATACATAAAATGTAAACATTCAATGTACAATACATACAATGTACAATACATACAATGTAAAATACATACACTGTAAACATACAACGTACAATACATACAATGTAAACATAAAATGGACAATACATATAATGTATACATACAATGTAAACATACAATGTAAATTGCTGATTAATTGTAATTTTTTACATGCAGGGAAAATATTTTACTTTATTAAACAAAACTCAAATTCTGCTGCTTATGTTTAATCTACAGATTAGAGCAGAACGAGGAAACTTCAACTCTCAATTCTAATTCTGTTTTCACTGTTTACATCGGCCTCCTCTGCAGTTTATCATGGTTTAGTTCCAGTTTACACTTGCACCTAAAAAAGGTGTAAGTTCAGCTCTGGATAAGCCCCAAGGTACAAAATACAAGTCCAGTGCTCTGGCACCAGTCCTGTCTATTGTTCCTTGTAGTTACACAGTGGTCACTTTGGTCCTTGGCTGCACCTCTCCATTTATATACACACTTACACACATTTCATATATTAGAATAGAAACGCAGCCTTGTGTTTTCATGTTACTGTTGCCTGATATAAGGATACCTAGGACCCCTGTGTATCTGTGTATATGTATGTGGATGTGGATACTGGGGACATTATGAAGGTTAATTTATAAATCTGAAGGAATAAAATATGTAAGAAAACAG
>WWET01003108.1:167869-183066 GCA_011038615.1 Limnodynastes dumerilii | reverse complement strand
ATGAGAGAGGATAAATAACAGTGTGATAGTAACGCTGGTCAGTATCTGTGTGCAGTAAGCAATTCAAAGATATATCCCTGCATGCAAAGAATACAATTACCTTTACTCCCCCTGCAATCAACATGGTTTTGCCCAGGAGTGACTTTAAGTTCTTATTTTAAGAAGATTCTTAAGTCTGAATCAGGCCCTTAATTCTTATTGGCAATGTTCCCGTTAGAAGTTAAGTCAATAAATAAAAACTTGTTTAATTCACCAGCAAACATCCAGTGAGTTTGTAAGCATTTGTAAGAGTGCTGAGTATGCATTAAACACAGTGAATGGTGTATTGAATGTAGTGCTTGAATATTATTCAGAGAAATCAATATATAATCAATTATTAATGTACGTGGTAAGGAGGCTGATAACCTAACTCCAAGCAGGATAACACAAGCGGGGATGGGATTGATACAGCCCTCCCTCAGCAGAGGTATTACTGTATAACAATGGTATGTAACGCTACAGATGCAGATTACAGGTCTATGGGTTGGTTGCTAATATCCTTCAGATGAGGCGCTAAACTATAAACTGCTGGAGAGTTATTTATAAACAGCGCTGAACACTTGACTGCTGAGCATTTAGTTTAATATTTAGGATATCCTTATATTTGTACCATGTTTAAATTGTTCTACTGTGCTAGCCTCTACCACCTCAGATGGAAGGCTATTCCACTTATTAACTACCCCTTTAGCAAACTAATTTTTCAACCCATTTCCTTTAAAGCTTTCCATTTTATACACATGTCCTCACGTTCTAATACATCTCTTTCTTCAAATAATGGGGGGCCCTGGTTACATCCCTTGATATAGGAGAAAGCTGATATCATATCCACCCTGTCTCTTCTCTGCTCCAAGCTATACATTGTTACTTCCTCCGGCCTTTCTCTGTATGTTGTGTGACACAGGCCATGCACCATTTTAGTTGCTCTTCTCTGCTCCAAGCTACACATGTTTACTTATCCTAGAATTTCTCTGTATGCTGTGTGACACAGGACATGCACCCTTTAAGTTGCTCTTCTTTGCACAGTCTCTAATGTATCTATGGGCCTGATCCAGACCTACGTTCAACGCTCATGTACATAGCGTACCTATGTCCTTATGGAGATATGGCCTCAATACACAGTATTCTAGGTGAGGCCGCACCAATGACCTATACAGTAAAATTAGCACTTCTCTCTTTCTGGCCCTGATTCTCAATTAAGAGTAAAACTTACCTAAATATACGCCCCGTGAAAAATCCGCAATAACGATTCAGAGTAAATAATGAAGCCGATTACCCCCTCCCCTTGTGACAGGAGTGCTTATGTAAGGATGTACCGTATTTCCCCACGTATAAGACGCTCCCTTGTATAAGACGCACCCCATTTTTAGAGCCTAAATTTAAAAAAAAAAATTTTAAATGTATTTTTTTATGTATTATTTTTAGCATTAATTAACTTAAAAATGGTGGCATGTTATACAAGGGATCAGGGAATTTAAGACTGAACTTACCTTTTCTGTCCATCCGGCGGTCCCTCCGGCAGTTTCAGGTTCTCTCACCCGCAGCTCTGACTCCGGCTGTCTCCCTGGTGGTGCGCGCTGTACACTGACGCTGTGTGACCTAAGGTCACATAACGTCAGTGTAAATTGCGCACCGCCAGGGAGTCAGCCAGAGTCACAGCTGCGGGTGAAAGAGCCTGAAACTGCCGGAGGGACCGCTGGAGGGACTGAAAAGGTAAGTTCAGCCTTACATCCCCTGTATAAGACGCACCTGGTTTTTAGACCTATTTTTGGTCTAAAAATGGTGCGTCTTATACATGGGGAAATACGGTAGGTCTTTGCTGCATATTTTTTTGTACGTACGGACTTAATTAGCTGTGAACCGGCCGTGCGTTGAATTGTTTAAAATTGGTTATGATTCAAGGATACGTAACTAAACGCACTGATTATGATTCTGAAAAGCAAATATTTTTTTCGTTGTTTTAAAAACAGCTACAAGTACTAAACAAAATTAGCCTTAAAAATACGACTTTAAATAGAAATTATCATGAAATACTTAACAAAACACATAAACGCAAACTGCATTAAGTTAGAAATACAGTGAACCACTACACATAGAGAGCTTCATAAACATTTTAAAAATGAAAATTTAACAAAGATAAACAACATAAACAACCAATACAGGTAAATAAGTAAATATAATGTTGTTTGGTCACAAAATTTAAAGTTAAGTAAAACCTACAAAAACTAAAAACAAAAAATGTCTATCTTTACAAAGTTAAAGTCTTGCACCAAATGTAAAATCTGCATAGGATTATAAAAACGAGCCTTTATTTGTTACATTTAAAAAAATATATCCATTGATTATAAACACGCAGCAGGTGTGACCTCAACTAAGTAAGAGAAGACGCATGGCCTCACAGCAAACAATACTGTTCTTCAACTTATGAGTGGTCGGGGCGACCTTAACTTTTCCACAAGGCTCTCTTACTTGTGAATCAGCCTTAACTCTGTTGGCACGCCCATACTGTACATTAGTAGCCCATGTGCAGCTCATTTGCATTAAGAATCCCGCCCCTCTAGCCACGCAATGCGTGCATCAGTCCTAAGTCAGACATCCGTGTTTGTGAATCAGTCGGCTGTGGTTTAACTGATCGTAAAAATACGCTGAGAGATTCTGCACTTAAGTGTAAATACGTGTCCTCTGTTACTAAATCAGTGGCATATATATAAAAAATAGCCTGCAATAGTGCAAATATTTGACTGATGTGAATGATTAACTAAAGGAGTAACCGTATATAAAGGGCTATAGAACTGAATGGAATTTGGAGAAGGGTGTGTGTGTGTGTGGTGTAGGTGTGTGTCTCATATGGTGCACACCTACATACACCTACACACACCCATATTTTAAACCAGAATTAGTGCATAGGATTCCACGCCATTTTATTTTTTTTTATTATTATTTTTGATCATTTTTTACTGGTTGGTCTGCATATTTACCATGGTTGCCAACTTTTGCAAATGAATATCAGGGAGATTGTGATAACCCTATCAAGGCGCTGCACCAAAGGGGTGTGTCCTTTACTACCAAAGGGGTGTGTCGTGCACTAAAGGGGTGTGTCCTGTGAATAGCTCCACCCAGGGTGTCTAGAACTGCCAGAAAAAGTCAAATTGCAGTAAAAGTATTTATTCAGTTTTAAATTATCATTGAATAAATATATATTTATTAAAAGATAATTGCCAGTCTTTGATTACATCTTGGCCTCCATAAAAATGGCTGCCTCTATAGGCCTCAATGCAGGGAAATAGGACACAATATCTACATTTTGTCATAATACACCAGTGACTTCTGGAACTGAATCAACATCAGGGAGATTATCAAAACACTTGAGGGAGTCAGGGAGATTACCCACATTTCAGGGAGTCTCCCTGATATTCAGGGAGAGTTGGCAATTATGATATTTACATGACCATATATATCACTCTAAAATACTGAATGCCTGAGCAAAACAGTGGACATGCTACAAATTAAAGCAATTCACTTCATTCTTTTATTTGCATCTTTCAGGCAGCACAGACGATGCCAGTTTACAATGCAATCAATTTGGCTCATATATCAATGCTCGACTCTACATTCACCTTATGGGCCGGGTCTAGAGTTACCTATGCGGTGCGATCACAACTCCACCGCAGCGGATGCCAATTTATGAAAGTGCGTCCCTTAATTTGGTGCGTTGGAAGGTGGTATATTCCCCTTGTACATATAGCGTTCCCAGGCCTTGGACCCTAATTTAATTTTTACGCACCCCCCCCCCACGTAAAATGGTGCCAGTGTGTAATAATGTAAGGGCGTGACAATGGGCCGGATCCATAAACAGTAGCTACTGCGCATGCGTAGTAGCTATTGTACGTAATCTGCGTATCGTTTTGATACGTAAATTGCGTATATGCGGCCTTTTAGACCGCATATACGCAATCTATGTATCGAAGCGATACGCAGATTACGTACAATAGCTACTACGCATGCGCAGTAGCTACTGTTTACTGAACTACGTCCGTCTATGGAAGACTGAAGTAATTCTGGATCCGGCCCAATGTCCTTACTGTACAATTTATATATCTTACTCCGCCCACCATGCTACATGCTGCTTTCAAGGCGGATTGCCCCGCCCTACAGACGCCAAGTCTTCCTAATGGAACCGGAATGCCATTATGAGCAGGACCTCCATTAGAAGACGGGACTACCGTTCCGGGTCTGGAGGTGATGGGCCCACCATATATTACCTTAGCTCTGCAGCCACTTAGAGATGTACATTAGCGGGCCTACATGCTGGGAACAACTTCCTTGCGCATCGGCTTACTGTTAATGAAGGCCCGTGGTGCCCTGTCATTTATGTCACGTCACAGGTGGCGTCGGCCCTGACCAAAGACAATACAGCCGTTTACTGCGCACAGAGGGCCGTATTCAGAGAACCGTTTTCACAGCGATTTGCTTGCGTGTTTTTAGGTACGCTTCAACTGCGCATGCGTAGTAACTTTTTGT
This sequence comes from Limnodynastes dumerilii, assembly GCA_011038615.1. Taxonomy (NCBI): domain Eukaryota; kingdom Metazoa; phylum Chordata; class Amphibia; order Anura; family Limnodynastidae; genus Limnodynastes; species Limnodynastes dumerilii. Next base: position 178,509 of record WWET01003108.1, on the reverse strand, counting down.
ACGTAGACTTTATGGCCTGCACCGGCCGTGCGTATAATTGCGTTCCTTTATGGAAACGGTTCTCTGAATACGGCCCAGAGTATGGAAAAACATCCTCATTGCGTAATTCTGGATGCGGCCCTTTATAATTAATGTGTTTATCCGCCAGTTATCGCCCATTTATAGTGTGTGCCCAGCTTTCGAACCTTGGAGAAGTTTGGAAGATTCTTTATGGGGATTTCCAGATGTTTTAATGTCTTTGTAACAACAACAAGCATTTAATAAATGAATGAACGGAAAAAAACATATCCTTACAATTAACATATGCGGCAGCTCCTGCGGCTGAGAGAGTACAACATAATTCACATCTGCCGTGTATTTACTTTCTTGTACAACTATTCATTCTGTGTTGACTAATGGACGGGAGAGAAGTCCATCCCGGTCCTGGGGAGATCTGTGCTTCGAAGCTTTATCTAACCTTTTCCTTAACCACTAATGTATTACAGAGTGTTTCCTAAAACCCTGAAAGCAGGGAAATTTATGTTCCTTCTTCATCTGCAACCATATGCCCTCTCTGATAATGAAAGCCACATCCATATTTTAGATGGATGTAAAATAACTACATAAATAAAGTGCTGGATATATTTAACAAGCATTATACCTATCTATAATTTAAATATATATGAATTAAAAAAATGATGCTCCCCGTATCGATTAGAAAATGGGCTGTTAACCATTAAATGCAACAATCAATTTCACAGTTCACAGGTCAGGTTGCAATATGTTCTAATGATCTAAAGAGAAAACAGCATTAGGAGGTAATGAAAGCCACAATATTACAGATATGCTCTATGGCTCTGCGTGGCACAGGAGCTGGGAGGCTAATGAAACTATAAAAAGTTAGGAAAGGTAATGGCATGTCAGAAAAGTATGAAACGCGTGGGGTGGTATCCTAACTTCTTCAGTTTACAGAAGAAATTCAGAAGGTAAATTAAAGCCTGGGTAATGATGATGGTAATTAAGGAATTAATCGTGGGAGGGATCTACAATCATAGAGCGTAACAGTCTTAGGGATCCCTGATCACGAATGGTGATATGCGATGTGGTCTGGTGCTAGGCGGGAAGACCCACAACGTGTACAGCATGTACACATGGTGGTCATACAGAGGGTGTTAAGCTCTAACGTACAATCTTCATTTATGCCTTCGCCTTTTGGAACCCTCCAGTTGCTGCGATCGCAACACCTCCATTTGAATTTGGTTCAAAGTGATTTACCTGATGGTTCAACTGCTAAAGTGAATTGTACAATCACTGGGGTAGATCCAGAACTACGTGTGCCGTACGTTTATTCGCGGAGCGTATTTTCATGCACGTAAGTTCGCTACACTCCCCTCGGCACACCCCTTGCACGGACGTATTTTGTCAAGATACGCTTCCCAAACCCTACCTTAACTTTTTCACACGTAACCGCTGTCATACGCACACGTACATATGGGCTGAACGAATTTACGCAGCTAAGCACGCCCATACTGTACACTTTAAATACTACCCCCGCCTACTTCACGTATTTCAGACGTATTTTGGAGTAACGTAAAAATGGCACGCCCACACGTAAGTATTTACGTGACACATACGTGAATGTCCCATACGTTCACAATTACGCTACGTGAATGTGCGTATTTTCTATGGTGCGCATGCGCAGTGCGTTCTAAACTGCGATTTTATGTCTCCGCCACGCGTAAATTCGCTTCTAAGCGTTGTTCTGGATCAGGCCCACTGTGTTAATGTGATGACAGTCTATGGTGAATGGGTTCATTTTTTATAATTGTTATGCTCTAATATAAAATAAAATAATAATATATTTGATAAATGTTTTTTGAATGTATGAGTATGCCGATTGGCATATTCACCTATTCATATTCATATATTACCGCCGCCTCCGCCAATATCCCACCTGACCGCAGGGAAAGGTAAGTAACCTCTCTAGGGTGCAGGGGAGGGAGGGTTAGGGTCATGCTGCGGGAGAGGGAGGGTTAGGGTCAGGCTGCGGGAGAGGGAGGGTTAGGGTCAGGCTGCCAGGAAGGGAGGGTTAGGGTCAGGCTACCAGGAAGGGAGGGTTAGGGTAAAGAGAGAGGAGGGTTAGGCTTAGAATTAGGGAAAGGAGTGGGGGACTTTTTTATTCTTACCTTTCATGGCACCGAAAGCTCCATGGATCGATTGCTATGCCTCATCGAGGGATATGCAATCGAAATCCCAGCCAGTTCGAAACTGGCTGGGAGGAAACGGCCCTATTGAAATAGGGTCGTTCTTTCCGCGGACCCACACCCCTCTGTAGCTGTTAAGTGGCAGTTGACTGTACAAGTCTCCATTTTCTGTAAACTGAATGATTTTATTTCTAATGGACATTCAGTTATTTAAATGTCAGGTAACTCTTTGTGTATTTTCCATATGCAGATCATTTCCCCATGGAACATTACCTGTAATTGTGAATGAGATATTCTGGATCAATAAGTTCAGATTTTATACCTGTGATGTTTATTTTAAGTTACCTGAAATGATGACAACAATAGTTCAAGGGGAACCGCGGCCAAAAAGACGATCTTTGATCGTGAAGAGAGACCTTTGATGGAGACAGACACAGAACAGGACTGGCTCCTGAAGCTTGATTCTGAAGATACAGAAAGATTATGAGGAGAACTAAGTATATTCATGGTTTCCAGGTTCACATTACTCCAGTCAGACACAGGCTTTATAGACAGAGACCATCTGTGAACAGAGGAGGAGCCTTTGAGATTTCCAACAAGAGCGATAGTGACCAGGATCTAGGACCTGATTCACCCTTAAGAATTTTTCCGATTTTAGGTGCGTATATTTAAGAACGGATGCACTGCGCATGTGTAGTAACTTTTATACGCTATTTATGTTGGACTTAAGTTCGCAAAGTCCGAGCTTATACACTACGAACTTAAAATCTGTAGGTTCGTAGTAACATACGCAAAAATGGGCGCTCCATGAATAAGTAACTCAGCAGATAGGAAGATTTGGGTGGAGAGAGGCATTTAAATGACCAAATGAAGGCGGGGTTATGCAGTTAAGCTCCTAAGTAGACACCCTACGCATTTAAATGTGAACCTACAGTTAAGGGGGCCCTATGGCACTCGTAAGTCACATAAGAACCTGAACACCGGGGGGTGTGCCGAGGGAGTTTCATTGCTATTAGGTGCCTATATTTAGGAACCTATCGCGTCCTTAAGTGTGAATCAGGTCCCTAGTGTCTCGGCCCACCACACAAACACAGCGGGGTTTTATGGCAAACCTCCCACATTACACAGAGCCAATCAGAGAACCATTAGGCACAGTGGGCAATGTAGAAGGGCCCAGGGTTTTAAGACCCAGGAACATTAAGTTTTTAATCTGTCCTCACGTCCTCTTTCAGAGGTGGAAACTGATTTCAATATCGAATAAGAGACTTTCATTTATTTCCACAACATTTTTTAATCATTTTCTAAAATTGAAGAACAGGCTGGACGGAACCCTGAGGCTCAAAGAGTTCTTTAATAAGGAAGACCCTGGGGACATGGATAACGCTGGTCCATCTTACCAACTACACCCCAAATCCCTCTTTGACCCAGTTTCCTTCAATCCTTCACTTAAGCTGTTTAAGTAATCCAGGCTCACTGCGCCTCGCAGCGATTCTGGACAATTTGCCCCCGACATTTACTAATACTTACCCCTCCTGTGAGGTCCCGCGATGGTCTGTGGGACTTTCGCCAGAGGCGCTCGGTCCTGCTCGTAGAAGAAGTCCCGGCGCATGCGCTGTAGCAAACTTCTGGGACTTAAAAAAGTTTAAGCCCCAAAAGTTTGCTACAGTATGGATGCACCGGGACTTTAACTTCAGTGAGAAGACGCGGTGCTCCGGCCAGGTATATTTAACTCTTTATTTACCTTTATCCCTCCCCCCCTTTTACCCACCGGAATATCCATTGGTGTTCCTTGTTCACATGAATAGGAACATCATTGGTGATTCCGGTGGCAGAAATATATATTTAAATTATAGTTTATAGTTTAATTAAAATAATTTATTAATTATAAAAACAACCCCCCACAAAAAAATAATATTTAATATTTTGAATTATATATAGACATTCCAGTGGTCTCCCTATACATACCCCCCCCCCTTCTCCCCTTAATAACAGCTATTAGGGGATGGAAAAGTGGGGTATATGGGGAGACCACTGGAATACTTCCACTAATGCACATATTTATATAAATATTGTTAAAATCCATGCTGGTACTTAGTGAATATAGTTACCAGCCATTCTGCATTCATTAGAGCGGGCCGGCGATCAGGAATGCAGAAGCTGATGACCGCCATGGTTTTCTTAGCTTTGTAAATGGTGAACACTTCGTTTGAAGGAGATAAAGACCGTTTTGAGGTGAAAGTCCTGGCTTATGCACAGGATGAGTCATACAATCTTTCTGTAGGACAATGAATGGGTGACATCAGCTTCATTGTCTGAACTCGGCAGGAAGCCAGCAGCTGCTAATTGGTACAAACAAACTTTTAATGATTTCTGAAGCCCCATTCAACTTTCCCCAGCAGGTAGGTTTGTCATGCATGCAACTTCCCACCATGTATGGCAGAAATTTCCCTGCTTTTGGAAAAGGTATAAATGAGCATGACTATGAAAGTAACTTCAACAAGTCAGTAATTTCAGCAATTCAATAACATTACATATATTCAGAACATTGTGTCACCACACACACACACACACACACACACTACATGTTTTTAATTTATCTCATTTATTGTGTGGAAGGAATAAGAAGTCTGTCAGTCTACCCTATATGACTCATTGACTAAACAGTGTAAAGGAAAGGCAGGTACAGTAGGTCTTGTCTTGCCCAATCAAAGTGAAGGGGGTGGGGCTTTGTTAAAATACTCCACATCTACACTCTACATATACTCCTGGTCACTGATAAATGATAAAGTTCTTTCAATATAAAAATGTAACCACACGCTGGGTGCCATGGAATGCGGGACTATTTATCTCCATACGTTGTTATTGTCAGAACCCCAATTTATGGTAGGGGTTAAGAGGGTACTGAGGGAGACCCTCACCGCCCCTTATGTAGATACCCACCCATCTAAGAGGATCTAGTGCAGCTCCACTAATTGATACCCGGACTTATATCTAATGCAGTTTGTTAATCTACATTGTTTTATAAACGTGTAACCAGTCTGGACTCATCAGTGCTCTTTACAGAAAAATATGGAATGGCCCAATGTCTGGCAAATCTCCTGCAAGCCCCGACCCACCTATCAATCCCAACTGTAATCCCTGGAGTTACTAGGGATGGGCGGGACTTGATGATGTCATCAAGCCCCGCCCATCCCCTGGAACACTAGAGATTACACAAGTGATTGTCAGGGGGCGGGATTTGCATAAATTGCATAATTAAGCCACACCCCTTGCAGTAATCTATGGCTTCCCTCCGGGTTGGCAACCCTGATCTACCCTTCCATACACCCCTAATTGGTGATGAGCCATTTAAAGCATTGTGAAACATTCCAAAAGTAAGGTTTGTCAGAATACAGTGGACAAGCACTGAATAGGATCGGTTTGACTGCCGGTAGAGGTGGTACATCACCATAACCTGTCTGTAACAGTGAATGATAAGGTGGATAGCTACTTAGCATGCTAAATGGCCCATAGGAGCTCAGGCCTCGGGTGTACAGAGGCAACATAATGAGACAAAGGGTCTATGAGCCAGAAATCAGGCTGCTGCTCATATCTCTATGTGTGTAACTGTTTCATGTCTGAGATCTGCCTGGAAGGACATCAATTAGCGACATAACCTTCCGGAACACTTTTGCAGTATGTTTAATGGAGCTTTTATAGAGGCAAAGATGGAGATGTTGCCCATAGCAACTTATCAGATTCCAGCTATCATGTGTCTCGCAAATGTTAGCTAGAATCTGATTGGTTGCTATGGGCAACATCTCTGTCTTGCCTTTCTACTCCTTTGTATCTTTATGCCGTGTGCAGTGTGTTGTTTTAAAGAAAAATAATGCTGTTATGATGACTAATTATTAGATAGGATCAATAGGGTAAATGCTGGAGATCAGGGGGGTGATTCAGAGATGCGATTGCGAAAAGATCGCAAATATACGCACCTTAGTTAAGATCTTACCAGGTTACAGCCCACTGCATAAACAGTCACTCCCCTTGCAAACAGCGGTGGATCTTAAAGTTAACCACCATTGACTAACCCTAACTCTGCGCTGTCATTTGAGATCTTAAGTGACGTAGTAGCGTTTATTTAAGATCCTAAGTGTCAGCCCGCGCCCACTTTCCCTCATTTCCCTGCCTCCCCCCGCCCATTTCCATGCAAATCCTTAAGATCTTAAACTTTCGCAGCACTTAAGATCTTAAGTGCTTGCGATCGATTCAAACTTACGCTCTTAGCCAATTTACGCTTCTAAACGCTACGTAGACGGCGTTGCACTATTACTACGCATGCGCAGTAATGCTAATTTTTTAAGATCCTAAATATACGCTCCTAAGTGGCGTGAAAATCGTATCTCTGAATCAGCCCCTAGGTCTCTCCAACCTGTGGGCCAACAGGTGTTGTGAAACTACGACTCCCAGCATGTTTGATCAGGTATCAGATCTGCATATGCAGCGAAAGCATGCTGGGAGTCGTAGTTTCTCTACACTTGTTGGGCCACAGGTTGGACAGATAAAAACTAAAATTTTATATCAGCGCTGAGCTAGGGCTTAAAGCAGCAGCTAGAATAGCTATAGTGAGGCCAGCACTCAAGAGATATATAAAATATAAAGTGTATATAAAGCTATGGCGCTTGTAATAACCCCTCTAGAAATATATTTTAAAAAATTCACATATAGGATGTTCACAATAATTATCAATAAACAATAAACATTTATTAAAATAATCACATTAAAAATTGCAGGGCTGGATTTTGAGAATAGGAAGTCAAGGCATCAAATGTAAGCGGCAGAGGATATAAGGAAGCAAGCTTATAGATAGCAAAGCAATGCAATAAGCGTAAGCAGAGGCAACAGTCAACTTGCAAAAGATGTATAAAAGCTATAGCACAGTGACTGAGAGCAAATGGAGAGATGATAGTAATTAGCGGTGCCAACTGAGTCTTACCACCAGTCGGGGAGATATTTCGTTAGACTTGACAAGGTAGCTCTGCAGCCACCTCTGGCCGATAAAGATCTTCACTTGCTGAATGTCTGGCTCAATGAAAAGTTAGTGATTCGAGGAGGGAGGAGGCTAATAGCCTCAATACTTGGTGTATTCGCATCCCACACTACGTAATTAGCTCTGCGGGTAGAGGATTTTCTCTGGACAGCCGTCCGACTCCTTCCTCACACAGCCGTGGGTAATAGAAATAAGCTGCAGTAGTGGACAATAACCTCTGTAAGGCCGCAGGATTAAATGGTCTTCGTAAGACCGAAGACTCCTTCTCCAAACAACAAGGACTGCAAACATGTGGCCTTACGCGTTTCGTTGCTTTAGCAACTTCATCAGACGGATGGAGGTTGGACAGGCCTGCTATAGATCATCTAACAAACAATACATTTATCTTAAATATTATCTTTTCATGCACATGCATCTGAACGATCTGATCGGAATGCAAATGCGTTTATGTGGAATAATGTCCACCAACAATAGAAATGCAAGGAGGCTGGAGATGACCAATAATTTCTATGGTTGATGTATACATGTCAAATGAGGCACCAGAAGACTTCCAATTCTTCAACTACTCTAAATTACTCCATCCACATGGTCTCCATCAAGTTCCATAAGGAGAGTGCACATTGGTGTCAGCCTCTACTACTGCACCTTCTGCTTCATCTGCTGCATCTACAGGTTTCCTCCTTTACACAGGTCGCTTGCATATGTAGGTTAGGATCTGGGCCGATGAGACTTATGAATTAAAGAAGTGACAAATAAATGTGGTTTGCCGGTACAATGGATTTTTTTTCCAAAAGACCATTATAAGGCAGCTGAGTGTAGACTGTCGGTAATTGCATTGTAGAAAGCAGCGGTGATGTGACTGATACAATTTTCCTGCAGCCTAACACTTCCTGCAGCCCTAACCCTCCATAACCCACAGCCTAAAGCCCCACAGCCTAACCCTAACCCTCAATGCCCTGCAGACTAACCCTTACCTTCCATGTCCTGCAGCCTAACCATAACCCTCCATGAATCACAGCCTAACCCTAACCTTCCATATCCTGCAGCCTAACCCTAACTCTCAATGTCCTGCAGCCTAACCCTAACCTTCCATATCCTGCAGTCTAACCCTAACCTCCCATGGCCGATAGCCTAACCATGGGGTAGATCCAGAACTCCGCTTGCAATCCGTTTACTAGCGTAGCGTATTTTCGAGTGCGTACCTTCTATACACTCCCGTTGTCACACCCCTTGAATGTACGTATTTTGTCCGAGATCCGCTTTCCAAACCCTACCTTGACTTTTGCCCACGTAACCGACGTCATACGCACACGTACGTATGTGCAACACGTATTTACGCAGCTAAGCACGCCCATACTGTACAAACCCCCGCCTACATAGCGTATTTCAGGCGTATTTTTGACTCACGTAAAATTGGCACGACCACACGTAAGAATTTACATGACACATACGTGAATGGCCAATACGTTTACGTTACGGAGCGTATTTTCTATGGTGCGTATGTGCAGTACTTACCAAAACGCGATTTTATGTCTCTGCCACGCGTAAATTCGCTCACAAGCGTTGTTCTGGATCTGGGCCCATGACCCTCCATGCCCAGCAGACTAAACCTAACATTCTCCTTAAACCCTTACCCTAACTTTACACCTGCCAAAACCACAATATAAACCCTAACCTATTACCCGCTACACCCGGCGCAGCCTGTAGCTATTGGGAAAAGGGAAAATAGGTTCCCATTCCCAATAGTCATTTTTGATTTTCAGTTCTTTTTGAACAACCATAAAGCAGCCATCCAACTGGCGGCTGTCTCAAGCTCGAAATAGGGCCATCCGGTCCGGCAGCGGCATCCCGTATACTGTAAATACCCTGTACAATATACAAACCTAGTAACCTACTAAATAAGTTGCTTCTATAAGGCCATAGTTGTGTTTTTGACCAGTGTCTGTTGAGCATTGGTTGCCCAAGGAAACACAAGCAGAGAGTTGAGTCTTAAGGTAAGTCCTAGTTGGTGCACCTTGCAAAAGCAATGATGTCTGTATAATGCAGCCCATCGCTGATGCCCCTCAATCAATTACTCAGGGAGCCTATAAAAATCAGAATTCTTGGCCCAATCATCAATTCATGTTATTAATTCAATCTAATACACAAAGCAAAAATAATAAATCAATTCCGGGAAGTCCTTTAGCATCTGGTGGCCTAACTATGATCATGCTTTGGACATTCATTATGGGTTCAAATTAACTGCAACTTTATTACTCTACATGCAACAATACCACGAATGGCTTAAAGGGTTAATACGTTGTTAAATGGAGGCATTCCCACAGAAGCATAAGTAACCAGTCTCTATGAGCGATGCATATCTAAACACCCTCATTGCTGCATGGTGTTTACATCTGCCAGGGACACTGGATATTGCCTCCTTAAGTGGACTCTACTGTATTACAAGCTTCTGTGGTAATACTGACCTGAATGTATCTCCATTTTATGTACTTAAATATTCATAAGGAGCTTTGCAACATTAATATCTTAGATGGCTTACAAGAACACTTAAATAATATGTCCTGCTTCCCTCTCCCCAAGAAAAAATAAAGGCCCAGCCGTTTCCAATTTGTGTAATGCATTGGGCCATTTTAATAATTGTTCAGGGATTTAAGTCAGTGGTTCCGCTCTTTAGCAGCAGAGAGTGTAATTATGGTGCTGGCCGCTCCTGTCTTGTGTTAATCCTGCTTGTTTTACATGCAGAAACTGAAAGATTAGTTAAGACCAGCGATGGTTATTACAAACGCATGACTTCTAACCTGGACACTTCATATGTATCTGACATAACATGTAGAACGGGGGTTGCCGACTTCTCGGTTCATTCCACCAAGAGGTTTCTGAGGGGAGAACTAGAAGTCGGTATGGGGGTGTGGCTTAATGACACAATTTATGCAAATCATGGGCCATATGCGGACTACCGTACGTATAACATATACGTCCGGTGTTTAGCGTTTTTTTTCCTACTGCGCATGCGTAGTACATTTTTTACGTTATCTACTTATCTTTTCCTTACATAGATTGCGTAAATGTGGTCTTAAAGAATCTAATTTTAGACCTTATCATATGAGCTAAGAACTCACAGGAGAGGGTCTTGTCACTATAGTGTCACAGGAGAGGGTCTTGTCACTATAGTGTCACAGGAGAGGGTCCCGTCACTATAGTGTCACAGGAGAGGGTCCTGTCACTATAGTATTACAGGAGAGGGTCCTGTCACTATAGTGTCACAGGAGAGGGTCTTGTCACTATAGTATCACAGGAGAGGGTCTTGTCACTATAGTAACACAGGAGAGTCTGTCACTATAGTATCACAGGAGAGGGTCTTGTCACTATAGTAACACAGGAGAGTCTGTCACTATAGTATCACAGGAGAGGGTCTTGTCACTATAGTA